>JAHLKD010000099.1:0-207088 GCA_025526935.1 Cladochytrium replicatum
CTCCCCTTCGAAGTCATCGACCTGATCATCCTTGCCATCGCATCTTCACCTGACGATCGTCTCTTTGCATACTACCTCGCTGCAAACTGCAGAAGGATTCACATCAAACAGGCTCTTTTCCCTCGCGGGCTAGTCGATCTATTGCTGCACCACAAGGATTCCCGTTCCATTCTCTGGAATCGCGTCGCTCACAACCCCGACCTCGTCCAAAACAACCTGGAGTTGGCCTCACAGTACGGCCACATCGACGTGCTGGAATGGTGGCGAGCGGAAAGCGGTGTCGGACTCGGTTCAAGCTATTCCAACGTCATGAAATTGGCCGCCGCTTACGGCCACGTCCATGCTCTGGAGTGGTGGAAAAACAGCAAGTTGGGGATCAAATGGAACGTCTCCGTTCTCGAAGTGGCGACACAAAACAACCATCTCCCCGTCTTGGAGTGGTGGGAGTCGAGCGGTTTGGGGATGAAACCGACCCGCAAGGGCATGGAACTCGCTACCGCGACCGGAAACATCGAGATGCTCGAATGGTGGAAAAGGTCCAAGTGGATGCACCATCCCCAGCATCACGAGCACGTCATGGGCCAGGCTTCAGCGCTCGGGCATGTCCATGTGCTGGAGTGGTGGAAGTCTTGCGAATTAAAGCTTCTGCTAGACGGTACCGAAATGGATCGGGCCAGCAAGTGCGGTCACACCGACGTCCTCGACTGGTGGAAGTCCAGCGGACTGGGTTTGGGATACACCCAAAACGCCCTACAGTTTGCGTCCGAGTCGGGGCACGTCCACGTTCTCGATTGGTGGAAAAACAGCGACCTCCAGCTGAAGATTTCGGGACACGAAATGGAACGCGCGACCGTTCATGGCCACGTCAACGTCCTTGATTGGTGGAAGGAAAGTGGCCTCCATTTGGTCTACGATAAGAACATCGTCCTCGATGCGTTGAAGAACGGATCCATCGAAGTGCTGGAGTGGTGGCGAGCCAGCAGGTTGATAGTCAACCTGACTGGCCCTGACATCGACGCCGCTGGCGCTGGCGGGGAGGTGAGAGATGATGTCCTTCAATGGTGGAGAAACAGGAAACATGACCTCCATTGAACGTCGCTAGTCTGTCTGAGAAACCCACAACTGAACGATATCGGATCTCAAGTGACCTATTGGTCTGTCTGCGGAAAGACCACGGCGTGCTGGACGAACATTGTACATTCGTGGTTCCGGCTGAACACCCTTCAATTGGGGATCGATAGCCAGAAGTGCTCTTTGCAAGCGATTACCCCCAACTGCTGTTGGGTGCCAAACAATCGAGGAAAGGAGACGATCTGTGGAAAGAGACATTGTATTTTAAACTTGGCGTTGTTCACTTGCTGTCCTCAAGAATGGTGGGCAAACTTGCATTTACTTTTTGTATACCTGTCTATCATTGAAAGTGTTTTCGTATGCATTATTATTGATCTAACCAGTATGAATCCGTGAACGCGATGGCAGGGATTTGCACACGTTGTCTTGCATAGTTGTGGTTTCCGGTAAGCATCCGTGAGCTTGATGGCAGAGATTTATTGCTGTGGTTTTTCAAAGGTAGATTCACTTATATCCTACATATTTACCTGATCTGTTGCAGTGCCATCAATGTCACCGGCGCAATCACGCAAGACCTGTTCGCTCACCACCACAGATATCAGTACGGACGCAAAAATTGTCCGTTGAAGCAAGCGTCCGAAAACGGGCACATTGACGTGCTTGAATGGCGTGGAACAGCAGTGGCATCGAGCTTCCATCCTCGTTTTACTCTGTGATGACGCCGCCAGCGAACTCGGCCAAGTCCAAGTGCTCGAGTGGTGGAAGAACAGCGGCGCCAACCTCGCGTGGGTTCCCTGAACCTCGCCACCAAGAACGGCCACATCGCGGTTCTGGAATGGTGGACCTTGCGGGCTCGACATCCAGCCGGGCCGCGAGGTTCTGAGTTCCGCTGGCGAAGAGCGGAACTTTGAAATGCTCGATTGGTGGAAAGTGAGCGGAGTGCTCGATGGATCAGAACGTTGGAGTGGGACCCTTTACTCGTCCCCATAGGATCATGTGGATGTCTCGAAACGCATTGGTGAATCGTTAAATATGAGGTCCCGTGTGAGCCGTGGACCGAAATGGATTGGGCGAGTGACAGAGGGTACGTATATGTTCTCGAGTTGTGGAAGCGCAGTGGTTTACTGTTGGGGTACAGAAAGCACGCGCTGAGGTATGCCTCGCGAAGCGGGCATGCCAAAGTGCTGGAATGGTGGAAGAATAGCGGGATACAGTTCCAAGTGACCGGACAAGAAATGAGGGAAGCAAGCTACTCTCGTCATCTGAACGTGCTTAATTGGTGGAAAGGCAGTGGATTACCGTTCAAATACAGCAACCTGGTGATGGAGAAGGCATCACAGTGTGGATACATTGATGTGCTGGATTGGTGGCGGAACAGCGGGTTGAAGCTCGAACTATCGGGGAAAGAGCTTGACAAAGCAAACCTTCAAACTCGCATTGAACTTTTTCAGTGGTGGAGAGACAGCGGGATGGAATTTCAGTTGGAGCGCGTCGATAATGGACGGTGCGAGCTGCAGAAGGGAGCTCGATATCCTCGATTGGTGGAAAGACAGCGGACTGCAGCCGAGATACTCTGCCAAAGCAATCCATCTTGCGATTGCAAACGGACTGATCAATGTTCTTGATTGGTGGAAGAACAGCAAGTTGCCGTTGAAGTACGACGAGTGTTTGGTCTTGAGGTTTGCGATTCTCCATCAATGGCGGAATTTGGACTCTATACTCGAGTGGTGGATGACAAGTGGTCTCCCGGTGGAATGGATTCCGCAGACAGGCAATAAAATTGTCACTTTCCATTGTTTTTTGGTGTTCCGGGATGGCTGGTCGCGAACAAGCACATGCTGATACCGCTCGGAGCGAGCCGATGTACTTTCGAGAAGTGCAAGAAGATTGGGAGGGTCAACGCCATTCGTCGGGTTCTGAGGAAACCCAATTATCATGGGCTTGACAGAAGATTTACCATATTTGATTTCTGAACAGTAGTTTTAGTTTCTGCTGATATCGAGCCATCTGCTGTGTTGATCTGCTATGGAACAAATTTTCCTTTAGAGCCATCATGTCCCAAACTTTGAGCTCACTTCCGCTTGAGATCATCGACCAAATCATCCTCATCTTGGGCACCTCGGATCGCGATCTGGCGTACACTCTTGCAGCACAATTCGGTAGATCCCATGCCAGGCAATCCCTCTTTCCTCCCCGCAAGCTCAGAAGCATTGTAGACGCCTGTGCTCTGGGACTAGTCGATCTCTTGCGACACAGCCGCTACATTGCCTTACCTCACACGTCCCCGCACCCAGAAACCGTCCAAGCCGCACAGGCAGCCGCCGCAAAGAACGGCCACGTCCCCGTCTTAGAATGGTGGCGTTCCGAGAGCGACGTTTCGTTATCTCAGCTCGCTCTCGACCACATTTACCTGCACTTGGCCAGCGAGAATGGCCACCCAGACGTTCTGGAGTGGTGGAAGACCAGCGGGATGCCGCTCATGTTCGTGTACGATGAGTCCACCCTGGAAGCGGCCACCAAAAACGGGCATGTGGACGTTCTGAGGTGGTGGGAAGCAAGCGGCTTGAATATTAGAAAGTCTCGTTTGGGTATGGAACTCGCTAGCCAGATCGGAAACATCGAGATGCTCGAATGGAGTACGTTAATGAAACACCCAAAGACTCACAAACACGTCATGCAAACCGCCTCTGGGTCGGGCTACATCCACGTTCTGGAGTGGTGGAAAGGTAGTGGACTCCAGTACTCTTTGGACGGAACGGAGATGGATCGAGCAAGCAAGTACGGCCACGTCAACGTCCTCGAATGGTGGAGGACAAGCGGGTTGCCACTGGGGTACACACAGAACGCCCTGAAATACGCTTCGGAATACGGACGAGCGGATGTGCTCGAGTGGTGGAGGAGCAGTGGATTGCCGCTCAAAGTGGCCCCAATCGCAATCGACCTTGCAAGCAAGAATGGCCATGTTAATGTTCTCGATTGGTGGAAATCGAGCGGGCTCGGGCTGATCTACAACAAAAACGTGGTTCGGGACGCATCAAGAAGTGGGCGAATGGATGTTCTTGAGTGGTGGAGAAACAGTGGATTGGACATTAACCAGTGACCAAGATGGACCGAACATTTGCGGACTCGAGCACAAGTGGACCAGGAGTTGCGCTGGATAAGAGTTTGCGCTTTAATTCCCATAGATTACCGGGGAACCAAGTTGGATCGGTGATCTCGATATACTGGAGATGAGATCACTTCATTGATAGCTTAGCATTTCCATGAAACTGGCTATGAAGTCGTGATGTGTATCAAGCAAGGTACCGCTGATCCGGTCGGATCCCAACCCAGTGCGGCAAAGCAAAGCGTTTTGCTCAGTAACTTTTGTATTGTACAGCAAAATTGTCGGTTATGAACACCTGCATTAACTTGCAACACCTACCATCCGACCCCCAGAACTGCATAGTGCCCGCTCTAAATGCCGATTCTTCCTTGGGAAGTCATTGACAGAGTCTTGCTCGTCCTGGGTCTCTCCGTGGACGAACCATACCTTGCATACATGGCGGCGACTTGCTTCAAACGAGAGTTTGTTCGCCTCAAGCTTTATCCATGGGCAGCATCAATGGACGAAGCTAGTGCAAACGGTGCCGACGCGGCACTCGAATATCACAAAGCAAAAGGAAGCTATTACACCAAATACGCGATAGATCAAGCCAGCCTGAACGGCCATTTGGGAGTGCTCAAATGGTGGCTGTCGAGTGGTCTCGATCTGTACATGAGCGACAACCTCATCGACAGAGTGAGCGCCAATGGACGAGTCGACGTGCTTGAGTTCTGGCGGATTGCGGTTGCCAAAGGATTGAAATGGCAATCAGAACCCGTGGGTCGCTTTCTAGTGCCTTTGTTCGGACTTTGGCAGACAAAGCTGATGTGGACTGACAGAGCTATCGATGAAGCAAGTGCGAACGGCCACATTAACGTTCTCGATTGGTGGCTGAACAGGGACGATGACAGCACATGGAAACCACAGATCAGCTGGACTTCAGCTGCGATCGATATGGCAAGCGCGAACGGGCATGTGGAGGTTCTTAAATGGTGGCATAATGTTTCCACCCGTAATCCAAACTGGAAGCTCAAGTGGACGAAAAAAGCTATGGACCTCGCCAGCCAAACAGGTCACGTCGCGTCTCTAGAGTGGTGGAAATCGAGTGGCCTTGAACTGAAGTGGAGCGAAAATGTGATGGACTTCGCCAGTCAAACAGGAGTTGTTGAGTCTCTGGAGTGGTGGAAATCGAGTGGCCTTGAAATGAAATGGAACGAAAATGCGATCGTCGTTGCGTTCCAAAATGGGCATTCCAATGTGCTCGCTTGGTGGAAAGGTCAAGGAGCGTCTTTCCACAACCTTTACCCTCTCATCATTCAAGCGATCGAGGATAGCAACATCGGAGTGCTCAAACTATGGCTGGACAACGAAGACATCTTCACAGGGATGAGCCACACCGCCGGCGATATTCAATCGAGATACTTGGCAGACATTACAAGTGCATGCGGGAATGTCGAAGTCCTCGACTGGTGGTCGAAATACTCCGAAATGATGAATTACACCAGCAACGCAATGGATTCTGCCAGCGCCGAAGGAAGTTTGGCCGTTCTGCAGTGGTGGAAGGATATCAACGATATTTGGGGAATTGAATGCAGATACACCGCCTATGCCTTGGATCAAGCGAGCATCAACAAGCATGTTTATGTATTGGATTGGTGGATAGGCAGTGGCCTAGAGTTGAAGTGGTCAACGGATCTGATGGCTACGCTGTTCGACCGGAAAAACTTTGAGGCTCTTCAGTGGTGGAGCATGAGCGGGCTTCTTCCCACCGAACTGCGAATGGTTCCAAGGAAAGAAAACACATTTTGTGAGTTGGATGAAGAGGATGACTTTGACTTTGCTGAAGACTTGTAGAGTGGATCGGAGGAGGAAGATGAGCTATACGGAGAGGATGACAATATGGATTCTTGAGTTTTTAATCTTCGAGGGTTTGGTAGAATATTGATGTTTTTGGGGTTCGTAGTGTCAAATGCAATTGTTTATATTATATTTGTCCTCCTTTCTTGAGCGGCGTCAAAAGTGTAATGAGCAAGATGGGGTCCTTCCTTCCCCTATGCAGCGAATTTTTTTGAAGGAAATCGATGGAAGTGCATCTAGCGGCACAGCGCACGCAACACAGCGTCATGATGTTCTTTTCTCCACAGTTTCTGAATAGATTCGGTGGCCGTGTGAACATTCCTGATACCACGAGATGCAAAGGGTGGAAGAGTTCTCCGTTGCGTTGCAAAGGGCGCACTGGTAGCCAAATTGTAGAGCCTGTAACACTGACGATCTTTTGGCTTTACATGCGCCTGTACGAACGTGGTCCTCGGCCCTTTATAAACCACTTGGCTCGGATATCCAGAAAATGTATCCACTTCTCTGTGCTAAAAGCAACCGAGCACATTCACATCAAAACACAACGAGGTTGATCACAAATACGTGCAATGGATTTAAAAAATTGGAGCCAATGGATGTAACACATCAGACCGAATGGACGATCAGGCAAGGAGGGGAACTAGCGATGAGGATATACCCGAATTGGCTTTCCCAAACCTGGAAATAACTTTGCATGAGAGTGTGAATGTAGTCGGTATCGGCGATATGCCTCTCGTATGTGTTCGGGTCTGAGCCCTCCTTGGTGTCACAGCTCTTCGTTGACTTCCCCAGCCCTAGCGTGACAGTGCTCAAGTCACTCGTCCTGCCAACATGTGGCTCGCTTGATCATCGTGTCACCCACGTGGCATTGTGGCAATGGTCACGTGGAGATGAGCTATAGCTACGAAATCGAACGGGCGAAAAACAATTTTGGGACGATGGGGGCGAGGGAGCTGAGGGGGCATAGGGAGAAGGTGGGACTAACCCTAGCACGTTGGTATGGCATTGCGATTGACTCGTCGGCAGGTGCACACGGTCGGGTGGAACTGCGATGGGAGACGTTTGGCGTCGGGCTCGGTCGACCAGACTGCGAGAGTGTGGACTCTTTCAAACGACTCTGCATCGGTAAGGATTCAACTAGATACTTTTGGTTTCGTTAGCTGACAAGCTCTACCAGTCAAGTGCGAATCGGGACTCGATCGAGTTGAAAGGTCACCACGGCGACGTCGACCAGCTCTGCTGGGATCCAACTCACCCGGACAAACTCGCAACGGCTTCTGTTGACAAATCTGTCAGACTCTGGGACGTCCGAGGTAAATTTCTGAACATATGTCAATCCCTGCTGCTGGGCCAGCGAGACATGGACGAAAACACGGGGATTGGTTTCGACCGCTTCGATTGAGCTGACCCACTGCGACTCTGATCTGGCGCTTTCGCCACAGCACATAATCGCGCCGCTCATACGATTTCTACCTCGGGGGAGAACATCAACATCGTTTGGAGTCCGGATGGGAAGACAATAGCCGTTGGAAACAAGGTATACATGATGGAGAATCACTGATTTTACCAGTATTTACCTTTTTCTGAAGGAAGACGTCATTACGTTCATTGATCCACGGTCAGTTGGCGATACCAAGAAGGGTGTTATCAAGACGTTGGCGAACGACGTTGAAATCAATGAAATCAGTTGGAACTACTCCTCTGATCTGTTTTTCATGTCCACCGGCCAAGGTACGTACATTCCTGCGGATCATGTTCTTGTCTAATCCAGAGCTCCTCTTTCTGTTACCAGGAACCATCCGAATTCTGGAGTACCCATCCCTCCGACACGCGTACACAGTCAATGCGCACACAGCAAACTGCTATTGCCTAGAGTTTGATCCGCGTGGAAGGTATTCGAACATCAGTGGAACAGCGGTTATTTATCGCCTCTCACACGGGTTATTCGCAGGTATTTTGCAACGGGGAGCGCCGATGCAATTGTCAGCCTGTGGGATCTTGAAGACTACATCTGCCTTCGCACATTCGGTCGACTTGAGTAAACCGCCCCTCACCAGTACTTACCACGAGAATTCTGATCTTTTTGAATAGCTGGCCTGTTCGAACGATCAGCTTCAGCTACGACGGCGAATACCTCGCCTCAGGGTCAGAAGACCACCTCATCGATATCGTGAGTAGCCTCCAATCTCTTTAGGTTTACGTCTGATCTATGCTGAACGCAGTCGCATGTGGAAACGGGGGAGCATGTCCACACGATTCAGTGCAGCGCGGCCATGAACACAGTCGCATGGCACCCGTCCAAACTTTTGCTTGCATACGCAGGGGATGAAGTAGTAAATGGACGACCCGAGGGGAACTTGAGAATATTTGGGTTTCCAAAGTCCGATTAAAGAATACACCGTTGGACTCTGCACTGCCACACACGCGCTCTTTCCAGAAATGGCCGACCTCGGAAGTAGCACAAACCTAGCTGACAAAGGCGCGCCCGCTCCAGGAGGAAACGCGGCCGCAGGAGGTGCAGCTGCAGGTGGGGAGAAAGCGGATGATAAGGATCAGCGCAAGAACTTCAATTATCCACTTGTAAAGGTGAGGCACACAAACAAAACCCCCGCACGGTCGAGAACTCCCCGCACTTGTTTAGGTGTGCGACATGATGGAGGAACTGAGAGTAGAAGCCGTGGATATGGTTGTTACCGCAGTCGAGAAGCATCCAGGAAACTACGAGGTATTTTCAGATAACTAGCGTGCGTTCCATTGATTCGAATTTTGCCAAAATAGGCAGCCGCGAATACGATCAAAGAGTTGATGGACAAGCGGTGCGGAAGCTCGTGGCATACGATTGTCGGCGAAGGGTTCGGGTTCGAGATCACGCACGAGATGCGGACGCTCCTGTATATGTATTTCGGAGGGAACTTGGGTGTTTTGCTGTGGAAAGCGTCTTGATCTATCACGCACGAGATGCGGACGCTCCTGTATATGTATTTCGGAGGCAACTTTGGTGTTTTGCTGTGGAAGGCGTGTTGATCTCTGATGGTGAAATGAGAATTGCTTTCACTACAAGCAAACAGGCGTACAATTGAGATTGAGATCAAAGAAAACGTCAACAAACCAAGTGGACTTTCGGCGGCTTCCATAAAATGATTAAGCCAAAAAGAAGTTAGCCATCGAAAATGGAAAAAGGGACTATAACGATATTAACGAAACTAACTCGTTCTTTAAGCACAATCTCGTGGTTGTTGAGCTATTCCCGAACAGAAATGTCAAACGACTCTCAATCCTTTGAGTAGAGGCCGTTCCCCCTTGAGCCCAATTGTCCTCCACCACTCGAGCATCTCGACCTTTGGCACAATCAGAAATTCATCGTATTTCAGGGTCAACTTGCTGCTCTTCCGCCAGAGTTACTCCCATTCGCACCGCACAGTAAATTTGCACATTCAACTCCCCATCACTGCTTGCTTGGTCTATTACGTGCTCGCTCAAAGTGAAATCAAGTCCGCTAATATTCCACCACCGAAAAACGTTCCACCGCGTTTCCACTGCGTATCTTGAGGAGTTCCTGTCCGGACAACTTCAGCTCCAACCCACTTGTTTTCCACCAGTCTAACATGTCCAAGCGACCCGCTTTTGAAATTGCTCGACAGCCAGGTCACTGTACTCAAGACAGTCCGCTGTTCTTTCAACAATCAAGCACTTTCGGTTGTCCATGAATGTTTGGCGTGTTCATTTCGTGCCTGGTCACTTCGATTGGTATCCCACTTTAATTCCACCATTAAGAACATCAATCTGTCCGTCTTGGGAAGCCAAGGACATGACGTCATGACGGAACCCAAAGCAGAGCACACTGCTTTTCTTATCCTCGATCACTCGTTTTATCCATTTCAGCCTACGGCCCGCTAAAATTTGTGTACATTTTTTTATGCCGGTAGTGAACGACATATCCATCATCTTGACAAGAAGTTTGAGGAGTCTCTCAAAGATTTTGCATTGAAAAGGCAACCATGCTTCACTGGAGGTCTGGAAACCGATCATCGACCTTCGCGAAAACCGACGGATTCTGTGTGGGACGACGATGCTTTGAATGAACGGTATACACTTCCCCATCGCCAACAGCATCATTGGTAAAGTTTACCAGAGAACTTTGAGAGTGTTGTTTGTTGCAACGGCTGCTGGTGTACTACTCCTGCCGGAACTGGCGAAGTTGATTAGAACGGGGGAGGAAAAGATAACGGCTGGGATGATCACCTTCTATAACCCAAAAAATTGCTAGGTACAAGATTTGTTCGATATCGCTCTTTTCACCTTGATGGTGAGGGATCTATGACCATCAGAATTGAGAATACGTACAACTACCACAAGTATAAACACTGCCATTTCCCGAGACGATCACCACAGAACCTCTTCTGTGATCTCGGAAGTGTGTTAATGATTTCCTCTAAATTTGGCCAGGCTTCTGCTCAACGTCCTTTCGGGTCGCCCTCTTGAATCTGGAAAGAGGGTCTATCTTTTTCGACTCGTCAACAGTGCTTTTGCGTGTCTTGGCATCGGAGGGCCATGATGGCAGTCCGGAACCCACCTTTGATTTGAAGTGGTTTGAGACTTATCCACAGCGATGGGGAAAGGGTGCTGGCTTAATGTGGACTGGAAACGGCTTGTTACTATTTTTCGGACTCTGCGCATACGTCGTACTAGGCTGTGGTTTTGCAATAATTGCAGCAGCCGCAATCAAAACAACTATCCGGAGGTCAGCCACCAAAGTGCTGTGATAGCTGACTTGCAGATGATTCTCAGACATTCTAGCCTTTTGCACGCAGGTCTACGCAGGAGGACGGAGCATGTGGTATATTAATTCATGCTCTTGATGTATGATGATAATTGAACTCTATCAAAGAACCGCTGGAAACTGAAACTGATCCCGAGCAAATTTAGCGCAATCACGGCAATCCGGTCTTTTTCAAACTCTCACATGAATGTGTTAGCGGTACAACTCTCCTACCCGCTTGATCCGCATCTGTGGCGTGGGACATTTAATGCAGAAGCGAATCAAAACCAAATCATGCTGCTAGGTGAGCGAACAAAGGGCGTTGATGATACAGCTTATGTCTGTGTTGAGAGATTCAACAAACGATTGAAAACATGAACTTCATGATAATCCAAAAAACGAATACATACGCGATATCTGACAGTTACAAATCTACACGACAGAGACTCAGGTGTAAGGCTGAAAAAGAAGAGAAGCAGGAAACGGCATTAAAGTCATGTATGCCAATGTGCAAAATCAAAAAAGAACTGCGTCCTTCCAGTATTCCCCAAACATCTAGCCACCCAAAACCTTTCCAAGGTCAACCGCAATATCCTTCCCTGAGAGTGCCTGATTCAGCCAATCCACTCCCTGCAAATTAATATTCGCCAGCTCCACTGACGCTGATCCACCAAAAATCGAGCTAATCCCTCCAAGAATAACACCTCCCAGTCTAATGCCGCCAATATCCAACTTCACCGCATTGTTCCCCTCATTCAACCTCAGCGGCGCGTTGCTATTCTCCCCATGCACCTGAACCGTTGCGATATCCCTTTCCCCATTCGCCTTCCCAAATCTCACGTTCGCAGTAAGACCGTTCGTGATGGTAAGGTCCACGGGAAGTTTGCTCTCTGGCCGAACCACGACGTTGATGTTCGGAAGGATGTTAATTGCGGGAGCACCTTGGAGTGCCACTATTCCGCTGCTTCCGTCGATGTTAATTTTCACCGGGATTTTAGAAAACAACGTGATCGGATTGTTTGCAGATGCACCGAATCGGAGGTTTCCAAGTGTGAGAGTGACAGGTTTACTTTCTACCACTCCCTTCGCTAGCGTGACATAAAAGTCTCCTTGTGTGGACGAAAGAGTTGCGTCAATCGTTGCCGGTGTCGCGGAAACTGCCTTCGAGATCGCGACGTTATTGAGGGATCCAGTCAGGAAACTTGGTGCAGCCAGCGAATCGCCTGCAAAACCATCCAGTGCGCCAAAAGGAAGATTCACTTTGATGTCCGGGAATTTTTGGGAGAGTGAAGTTGAGAACGTTCCTGAAGCTCCTTTCGCTGTAAGACCAAGCTTCACACTAAGTGTGTTGAGTGGATCTGGAACGAGCACATTGCGAATCGAGCCTCCCCCATTGGCTGGTGCTCCACCTCCACTTGGCAGCACGTTCGAAATCAGCTTTCGCGAGTCGACGTTTACTTTCACTTTTGAAAGCAGCAAGTTCTGTCCGTTTGGTGTCCCAAACTTCACGTTGGTCACACTAATTGTGTTCAACGTCGTTTGGGCTTTGTTCAGCACCACATCAGCAATCTTGGCAACCTCATCCTGAGCCTCTCCGGATGATCCGAAATTTATGCCGGCCGTTGTTGAAAGCTTTCCAAAGTTGAGGATAATTGGGTTCAAGTTCAAATCCACAAGGTTTGCAGGTCCAGATGCGGTGCTGACCGAAAAGAAACCGAGGTTGGCAATGACGTTATTTGTCAATGCGATTTGAGGCGGAACTTGTGCTCGGACGTCGATGTTGAAACCTGTCTGCACTGTGTTTACGACCGCGCTCTGGAGCAAGCTCGCCAAATCGATTTTTGCTCCAGCTCCTCCTGACGCACCTCCTGCAACTCCGTCGGCAATCTTCACAAGGTCCGCGCTCGGCAGGGTCAGCCCAACTTCAACACCGCTCAGCAAATTGAACACCTTCGCCTTCGCAGTACCAAACCCAACGTTGCGAATGGCGACCTTCACATCAGGCACGTTCCCGGGCGCAGCTCCCGTCCCCAACCCAAGCTTTGCAACGACTCGATCGACAAGCGGGTTCGCGATCGTCGCAATCGGATCCGCCAGAGCGGCTGTATCTGCCTGCGCCATCGTGAACGTGAATGGAAGTGTAAGCTGTGACCCAGCGGTCCCTCCGCTCGCAACCCTAAAGTTCTCGGTAGCGAACCCTCCAAGTTTCAAATTTTGGAGCTTGACATCTGCGCTGACGAACCCAAGGTCAAACGAGATCGCGGTGTTGCTGCGCGATTTGGCCCCGAGCGTGGTTTTCACTGTTGCAGCGATTCCGTCATCTTGGGTTCGGAAGTTGAGTGAATCAATGCCACTTGGGAGAACTTGGTCGACGATCCCAGAGAACGGGTTGTTCCCGCCTCCACTCCCCGAGCTGAGTGCCGCAAAGTTAAGCGGGAGCGCCACCTTTGCCTTTGAAAGAAGTTTGAATGCGTTCGCCTTTGATCCCCCAAATGTCAATCCGGAAACAGAGACGCTGGACGCCCCGCCTTTTTGGAATGCGTCGAAGAGCTTAGCTACCGCGTCTGCGCTAGCTTGGTTCGTCTCGCGAAGGTCCCCAGCTAATGCAATAGCAAACGAGCTGTCACCAGTTCCGAGTTTGAGTCCATTCAGCGAAATTCCAGCTATTCTTGATGCATCCTGCAATCAAACGTTGATGATGAGCAAAACACACCAGACAATTATATGTCTCTCAACTTACCGCTGCGTCGATATTCAAAGTCACGAAAGGAATCTCGGCAGAAAGACCAGTCGGATTCTTAATCCTTGTGTCGACGCTGGTGTCAAACCCAGCGTCCGTCACCGCAAACGCAATCTTGCTAAGGGATGTCAACGACACTTGTGTTGGAGAAAGCTTTTCCAACACGTCTGGAGGCAGCAACGAGCCAGTACTGTTGCCCGAAGCAGCTCCAAAGTTCAACGGGATCGACACCTTTGCGTTCGAAAGCAGTTTGAACGCCGTGTTCGCGCGCGTTCCGAACGCAAGACCGCTGACGACAACGTTGGAGCTGCCCCCCTTTTGGAATGCGTCCACGAGAGATGCGACTGCGTCGGCGCTGGCATCGTTGGTGGATGACAGGTCACCGTCAAGCGTTATGGCAAAGTTGCTCTGGCCCGTTCCTAGCTTCAGGTTCGTCAGCGAGATTCCTGCAATCGGTGCGTTCTGGAGGGAAAATAAAGGGACCGAATGAGACGCCTGCTTTCAAAGATCAGCTCATACTCACCACAGCAGAGATTTGGATAGTCAGGAATCCGACATCAGCTGCCAAATTCGTGGGATTGTTCACCGTAGAATCGACTGAAGTCTGGAATCCCGTATCTTTAACCGCAAACGCGACGCTCCTTAGTTGTCTCACACCCGCTCCATTGAGCGACGGCAACTGCACAAGCTTCAACAAATCGCCGCCCGATCCTCCCTCTCCACCAAAAGTGAGAGCCACTTTCACTCTCGCACCCGAAAACGCCGTGACAGCGTCTGCAGCGCTGCTCCCAAACTCTACTCCCGAAGCTACAATCTCTGCCTTCACCGCGCCGCCATTCAGCACACCCTCCACGATCTTATCCACGTTCGCATTCTGCTGGAGCTGAACTTTCAAACCCGGTGTGAGCACCACAGCCCCGTTCTTATCGATCGCTATGTTGGTAAGCTCTATTCCGCCGAGCTCAGACCCATCCACAACGATCGACCGTACACGTACAAAACCGATCGTAACGGACACATCAGTAAGCGGGTTCGTAATCCCGATCGACGAGGTGAGCGCGAAACCCGTATCCTCAGTCGCAAAGCTTGCGGCCTTGATCGCAATCGGACCGAACGCAGCAGCACCGTTATCCAGCGCCTTCAGCGCAGGCACGATACTGCTCAAATCCAATCCTGATCCACCTCCTCCACCACTTGCACTCGCAAGGGAGCTTACAGGCAAAGCCAGTTTCACCGTCGACAGTATCCTCGAAATTGGCGTGTTTGCACCCGCATTCCCGATCCTCACGCCCGTAACAGCGAGACGCTGCGTTGAGCCGCCGAGACCTCCGTTCTGGAAACTCTCCGCGAGCGTAGCAACGCCGTTCTGGATCTCTGCGCCGCGACCGAATGCGCCGGTGACACTCACACCCGGGAAGTTCACCCTGTCCCCGCTGATTGTGAGCCGATTCGCGCTCGTCAGGCGGATGTCGGCGGTCACGAGGTCCCGGTCGTCGAGCTGGACCGTCGAGGTGAGGGCTGCGATGTTGGTCGAGATTTTGGTGTTGGCGGTTACGAGGCCGGCGGCGAGGATCGTTCCGGGGTTGTTCAGAGATGCGTCGAGAGCGATGGTGCCGCCGTTTGCAATTGTGCGAATGTTGAGTTTGGAGACGACAGGGGAGAGCGATGTGATGAGACTGCTTCCAGTAGAGTTGGAGGTTGCTGTCGTCTTGAATGAGCTGAGAACGCGTGATACGAGTGAAGGTGTGACTCTGATGTTGAGATCTGAGAAGAGCGTCTTTGATCCACCATTGGGTCCTAAATCGACACCCTTAATGATGACAGCGGGTTCGTTGTCGCTGGTGGAGTTTGAAGCAGTTTCACTCGAAAGGATCTCGAAGAATTGCTGGAGTCTCGCTGGGAGGTTGGCGGGCACGTTTTGTGGGAATCGCACGGAAGTTTTAAGGTTCAGTGGTTGCCTCACGACCTGCAAGAAAATGTTTATCAGTCATGAAATTTTGATCACTTTCTGCCTCAGCTTACCCCAGAATTGTCCTTGGTAGTCACAGTGTCCAGCGCCAGTCCAGTCAGTCCAACTGTCGCAAGATCGTCATTGTCTACTCCCGTCCTCAGCGTACTCTCCGGAATCGCCACAACTATCCCAGGCAGCCCGTCCGCGACACTAAAAACCACGTCTGATCCGACCCCAGCGTCCACTCCATCACCTGCGCCGGTCACGTCCAACGATGCCTCTCTGACACCAACACTCAGCCCCGACACCAACGCACTCCCCGCTTTCCCGCCCGAGCTCGCAACGATCGAGCTGAGCGTCGCAAGCGAGAACGGGATCCGCACGATCTTAGCAAAAGCGTTCAATGGACCCGAACCGGAGCCGAACGTCACGCCGCCCACTGCGACACCCGCGGTGGGTATCTCGGCTTTTGCGATTGAGTCGACGGTCGAGCGCGCGAGTGTGCCGAATGCGGCGCGGGCGGATGGGACTGAGAAGAGCTCGACTGAGATGTCTTTTGTTGCGCCGGAGAAGAGCGGTTGAGATGCGGAGCCTTGGATTTTGATGTCGGGAACGCCGATGCGCATGAGTGTGACCAGTGCATCGGAGGAGTTGAGGGTGGTGGTTGTTGCGGCGGGGAATACGTCGATGGTGAAGCCAGTCACGGAGATGGAAGCGTCGATCGGGATAGTGAGGGTCATATCCGGTGTGAGCTTGAGAACCCAGTTCTGCGCCGCGTTCTGGGCGAGACTGACACTGGCCGAGTTGATTTTGAATAAGCTCGTCAATGGTACACCGCCGACTGAGATGCCACCGCTCGAGGACGGAACTGAATCGGTCGGAGTTGATCCGGATGTGGAAGACGAAGCAGATCCAAGGGCAAAGAGTACCATGTCGATCACTGAGAATGGAACGGTCACGTCGATGGAAAACGCCGAGTTCAGGAACCGGACAGGATTGCTGCCAGCCTCGTCGTTTGCAATGGCAATGTTCCTGAATCCAACTGTCACGCCATCAAACCGCCCTTTCAGGATGTTTTCCAGGGCCCCGGTGCCCTTGAATCCTCCGGAAGGAACTATACGCGTCGTGATCGCAAAGCTGTTGTCTGCAACTTTGAGCGAAAGTCCGGTGAGCAGAAGAGTGGAAACGGTCTCGTTGTTGAGATGGACGTCAAGTGAAAGCCGGCCAATCGAACCGCTCAAGGGTATCGGAAGAGATTGCGTGAACGCACCTCCAACACGAATGGTGATTTCGTCGCCACTTACATTGACGGCAAGATCGTTGATACTGAGAATAGAGAGAGTCAGGTTGGCTGCGGTTGCGGAGACCCGATCTGATGACGACAGTTTCGCGTACGAGGTGACTGACGCCCAATGAACATTGCTCAAATCGTTAAGATCGCTGTTGACAACAGTATCGTCTTCTGTGTCATCTGCATCATCTGTGTCACCTGTGTCCTTAGCACTCCCAGACCGTAAATCGAAGGGCACCACGGTTCGATCGCCGCTCCCAGTATTATCGTTATCAACATCAAGCTCTTCGTCATCATCATTATCCAACGACGCACGTCTCCTCAGTCTCCTCCGTCGTGTGGGAGTTATGGCCGATGTATTGTTCTTGCCGACTTTCAGCAGTGACAACAAAGATTTCAGATTTACCGGCACGCTTCTGAACAGATCCACACCGGTGATTGGTATCCCCAATATATGGAAATTCGTTTGATTGATCCGGATATTGACCGTTATTGTGTCCAGAGATGCAGGTGTTCCGCCAGTTATTGTCGCGATTGCCGCGTTTGCAACGGACTGAAGTAGCGACCTCACGGCATCGGGTTGTCTGAACCGCAGTGCGAGCGGATCAAAGCTGATGTCGAGGGGTTGATCCTGTTTGATATTGATGGAGTTGTCGATAAGGTCGATGTCAATTAGGGGAGCGTTGGTATCTGCCGTTAGGACTTCGACGTAGATCCGTGGATCGACGGACATGGAGAAACCCAGAGAAGGGACATTTGGAATCGAAAGTTTTGGGAGGTTTCCCTTGAAAGTTGCAAAGATGCTTCCGCCATCCCCCGTCGCATCGTTGGTGAAATTTACAAGAGAAATTTGGGTGATGGTGAAGTTCTTAAATGTGTCGCTATTGTTGTCGAGTGGGAACGTAGCAAAGATGTTTTTGATGACGGCGGGGATGATCACCTGCAAGGCAACGGTTGAGATGACAACAGAGAAAAGAGTTACGGCTCACCTTTATTGCCACTGGGATCATGATGGCGGAAATGATGAGTGTGATCGACAAGCACCACACCAGAATGCACTGCCATCTTTTGAGATAACCAAGACAGTACCGCTTCTCTCGTCGTGGGATGGTATTCAATGTGTTGGAAGCATTTGGCCAGGCACCGACCTCAGGGTCCTTTTCCAGAGCGGGTGTCTTGGTGGTGAATTCTCTTATTGAAAGCAGAGTGGACTGTGAAGCAGACGGGTCGTAAGAGTGTGGGGTATCATTTCGGGAGAGCGGTAGATGAGAGCTGATGTCGAGAGGCGAAGTGGGACCGGACGCAGTGGTGTTGTTCTTCTTTAGACGTGAGGACGTGGAGAACGAATGGAGTGAGAGCGGCATCCTCGTCCAGCACCAACCAAGAGCAAGCAACGAGTTAAAAGCTGAAACGCGGAGATTGCCCGTCTGATTCAAATCACAGTATTTTCATAAATTGCATGATGAGCCGCTGGGTTTGATTGGCTGGGGGAGATGGGTGGCACTCAGAGCGTTGGTGGCGCTAGAAAAAAAAGACGAGTACGTTTGGACAATCAAACTTAACACAGGGATCACCGTCCTATTCTTAATGAGCTGCTGACGCATCGGAAGGCCGTGTGTTGGTTCCTTGCCTTGCTTTGTACATTGATGCTTTGTATGTTATCAGAGCATTTATCAATGACTGGTGGTACCAAGCTGCACACGCGTCCTGTTATTTCAACCCGGCCAATCAACAAATCCTTGTCCACTTTTTAGCCGCTGTTTTCTTACAAGCATACTGGACTTCTTATTAGTTTCTCCTGGATCCACTTATGCGAGAGACAGATATCGGGAGCTCAATATCGGCACTGTCCGCTTCCTCGTTGATCAACGCCCTGTCTCGATGAAAATCGCGATCTCACGTTCTTTCTTATGATGCAAAGCTCGATCTTGAGGAAAAGAATAGCAGGACTAAACCTATTAATAGCAATTTTCCTTAATCCGACTCTGTGGTCCATTAAAATCACCATGGTATCCTAGAACTAAATATAGTGATTTCAATCGATGCAACTCTTGGGTAAAATGGGTATACTGCAATCCATGAGCGCAAAGAACTGCGTAGACTTCCTCGCCCATTTACAATCCTCGCAACTGCACAGACTCGCTTCAACCGGGATCAACATGCACTTGTGATCTTCAAGCCAACTCATAACTGGTTGACCCAACGAATCTCACCGCAATGACATTAACCAATCAAGAACGCCCATTCTGCTTTCAGAGTTCTTGGAACTCAAACCACCTTCTCTCCACCAATTTGAGATCCTTCAAATCTCTGAAGAACCCAAACCGGGTCTTTTCGCAAAATCACCACTTGCTTTTGAAGATTGCTCACAAATCATCGCGGTATGTATCTCCTTCATACCCAAAATCCTTCCAACAGCGTTGGATTTCCTCACGCTCTTACGCTCTTCTGGATTTCCTCAAGCTCTTACGCTCTTCGAAACTACATCGACTTTCTCCTGCCTAATCAGCATGCTCGAGTGTACTTTCAACCATTTCTTTGTAGCGCTATCCACCCAGATTTGGTAATTTTCGGCGGAACCCACTCCATCAAAAGTCCGCTTGTCCTCCATCATTCAAGCATCGTGATCTTATCCCCGGATCGTGTAACGTACTATCAAACATTCATCGTACTTGAGTGGCAGCTTGCTGTTCTTCCACCAATCAAGAACATCGATTCGCCCTTCCGATATCGCGGAGTGAATCGCCAAAGCCCAGTGTTTTGGCTGAGTCCGCTGGTCAACCGTCCAGATCTCCACGGTAGCTCGCATCGTCTATGATCGACTCGCTCCAGGAATATTTCAGGCCGCTGTGCTTCCGCCATTGATAAACTTAGGTCCTGTTTTCAGGGTTTGGCGCTTTCCATTCCCACCGGGTTCCAGACTCAATCCACTGCGTCGCCACCAATCCAGCACGTCCAAGCGACCCTTGGAAGCAGACTCCATCGGGTGTTTGCTGTACCCAAACCTCAGTCCGCTATTCTTCCACCATTCCAGTACGTCAACACGCCCACGTCTCACTTGGGGTATCCGGACCGCAACCTTGACACCGCTCGTCCACCGCCGCAAGTCAAGTACATCAATGTGACCGTTTCGAGACGCCGCGATCATTGCGGTCTCGGAGTCCATCGGGTCCTGAATTGCTCCAGAGTCTTTGAAGTGCTGAAGTAGTCCAACAATGCCTTCGGAACTGGCCTTGCAGACATTCTGCTGGGGAAGAAATGGAAGCAATACATTCATGATGTGATCTGTGTGGATATTCGTGGCCGCTCTGTATGCCAATGTAGGCTCTCCAGCATGTTCGTATAGAGAGCAAGAATGTCTAGGCAACGATTTCGAAGGGAGTTTGTGTGTTTCCATTTTGTATAGGAAAGACAAAGTGCTAAATGTAGCACTTGCCCCAACTAAAAGGGAGCTGGATGTTTCAACATGATGCATTTCCACATGAAAGCATCGGGTCGATGAAAGAAAAATCAATTGATTACATGTTTGCTCAATAATATTGCACCCGTCCGTTAGCGATTCTCTACGCCTTCGTATCCATCTTCTCAACCTTTTCCTCTTTCCCTCCTGCCGCCGATTTCTCCTCTCCCTGTTTCCCTCCTGCGCTGCTAACGCTCCTGCTACTCCTCGAGCTCACTGACGAGCTCCTCGAGCTGCTACTGTAGCTACTCCTGCTCCTACTGCGACTGTAACTCCTCCTGCTCACGCTCGAGCGCGACGACACAGACCGCGAGCGCGAGTACGACCGCCTCCGTCTGTTCGCGGCGGGACTACGCGACCTCGACCGGCTGCGTGACGGCGATCGTCGCGATCCACGGCGCGCAGGCGCCGCACTCGAGTTGTAGGATCGTCCGCTGGAGGGTCGGTACTGGTCGTACGCAGCACCACCGCCACGTGCATTTCCGCGTCGATCAACGTCCCTGTCTCGAGGACGATCGCGATCACGCGCGCGTTCCCTAGCCTTCTCGCGGTCACGAAGCTCCTGGTCACGACGGTCGCGTTCGCGCTCACGATCGCGATCCCTGAACCTCTCCCTCTCCTTCTCCTTCTCGCGTTCCCGTTCCCTCTCACGTTCCTTTTCCCTGCCCCCGAATCTTCCGCCCTTGTCGTAAGCGCTGGAACGGACGTCGGTGCGTAAAGTGCTTTTGGACGCGTTGCTTCGTTCGACGATAGCGGTGATGTTTCCGGTTCGAGCGGTGCGGTCGTGGAAAGCGACGACAACGATTGCACCATCGATCTGTGCGCCGTTCATGTGTTCTATCGCTTCCTCGGCCGACTTGCGGCTTTCGTATTCAACATAGGCAACTCCACGATGGGTACGCACTGATCATCAATAAATAAACCTTAAATTATGCAGTCCCTTTTTCAACTTACATTTCCCTGTCATCGGAAGATCGACAGACTGGATCGAGCCATAATTCTCAAAAATTTCCTTCACCTAATCAAAACAATCGTTAAATTCTTCTGTGACAGATCTCGCCATAAACTCTTACATGGGCTTCACGAACGTTTGGCGTAAGTTTCGACACGACAACGGCCTTAACCGCCTTCTCCCCATCAGTCTTCTTGTCATCAGATTTTTTTTCCACGTCCTTCATCACGACATCTTCGCCGCTCTTCCTGTTCCGGGGAGCATCTCTGCTACGGCTCCTGCTACGCGAGGATGAGCGTGACGAGGAGGACGGCGATGATGAGGAGGATCGGGAGGAGCGACCGCGCCGGCGGCGCGGAGACGGAGAGGATGGGGGAGAAGCTGAGCGGCGTGGCCTTTGCGACGAGCGGATCAGCCCATAACAGCGCAGCTTTTTGAGTGGGTAACTTTTTTAACTCACATTTACAAAAGTTTGTTCGGGAGAGGGACTGGCTGTGACAGAGCCACGCGTCGGCAAGAAAATAGGAACATGTGGATACTTTATGGGAACAGAATTAGTATGAAGTAGTGGTGGAGCATGTCCAGGAATGTACAAAGAGGTTGGCAGCACAACAAAGTTAAAAAAAAAAGTTGATGCAAAACAGTCTAAATGAAAAGCACTCGGGCAACAACCCCGACATTGGTCCCTCTCAAATCCCTGTGATCTTGCGAAACGATGCGATCCTCCTTCTCATCTTCATCTGTATCATATTCGACTTCCACCATTTCCGCACTCGCTGATCCGGATGCGCATTCGCAACCTTGATCGTCCCATCGCTCCACCACAACGGCAGCCCACTTGTCCTCCACCACTCGAGCACCTTCAAAAGTCCCGCCGCCGTCGCTCCATTGATCGCCCTTTCATCCCATTTCAACTCCAGCCCACTATTTTTCCACCACTCAAGAACATCCACATGGTTCTTCCAACTCGCAGCGTTCATAGCAGCTTCGGTCCACTTCATCTCGAATCCGCTCTCTTTCCACCACTCCAGAACCATGACATGGCCCCCCGCGCTGGCCCAATCGACCGCCTTTTCGGTCCACTTTACGTTCAGACCGCTCGCTTTCCACCAGTCCAGGACATTGACGTGGCCGTACAAGCTTGCGTAGTTCATCGCGTCGATGGACCATTCGAGGTTCAGGCCGCTCGCGAACCACCATCGCAGAACATCGACGTGACCGTTGCGACTTGCGAGGTCCATGGCCGCTGCGGAGTACTGAGCTTGTCGGCCTGAAGCGAGGTAGTCTGAGAGCACTTCTATTTGGCCCTCTGCGCTAGCGCTGTCCATGGAGGGAAGTCTCATCGCACGAAATACGATTTTCTGGACATGTCGTCGACCTAACACTGTTGCAACTCTGAATGCGAGGCGTGGTTCTCTGGCCCATTTCCCCAGAAAGATGAGTATCCTGTCAATGATCTCGTATGGCAGCCTCGTTTGACATTGTTCGGGCATGCCGTGTGTGTCGCGAACTGGATCGGACATCTTTTTCCGAGGATGAATTTTAACTTAAAAATGAGTGACATCACACATATATATACTAACGGTGTTATTTTTTCTAACTCCCATCTCTAGTATATTTGGCTTTTGCGATCTTCTCTGAGAGCGATACTCTGTGGTTCAAAGGTCTGATTAGCAAAAGGATATTAAAAATTAGCCAAGTGCAAGCGCAACGCTTATGTCGTAACACCAAATGGATTCCCCTTCCCATTTGAGCTCACGGACGCAATTCTTGTTGCTCTGGCAAGAAGGAAACCCCAATTTGGCATACAAAATACGCATCCTTGTTCCACTGCACTCACGCCTGATGGGCCCATTCCATTGCACATGCACGGAATGGTTGACCTTCTGCAATACCTCAAGGAATCGGGCAAGATAGAAAGAAAATTTGCGAGAAAAGGATTCGCAATCGTTCCTCTTCGGATGTAACGCTACCATGAACGGCCACATCGATGTTCTAGAATGGTGGAATGGGAGCAAGTTGGCTGTGGTCCATCTTGCAGTACACCATCAAGTTTTCACGAAGCAAAATTGAGGTGCTTGAATGGTGGAACCAGAGTGGATCGCTCCGATTGAGTACTGTGAAGACCGCATGTTGCCTTATGGCGTGAAAGAATGGTTGGAGGCAAACAATCACCTGTTGATATCCTGCGATGTCACCTGTTGATATCCTGCGATATCACCTGTTGATATCCTGCGATATCACCTGTTGATATCCTGCGATGAGAGCATATGCAGTTTGAGACTTGGAGAAAGGTAAGGAGAGCGAATTATACAAAAGTTCTCATTGGGAGGGAGGAACCGAACAAATATGCTTTTGATTGATGTTATCTTTTGCAGTAGTATAATTACCTCCACTTCGTCACATCTCATATCATTGAGTGAGCTGTTAGGGCTTGAGAAACTTTGCAGAGAACAGTTAAAGAAATAATATTCAGCAACATGTCTTCCCTCCCTTTCGAACTCATCGAAGCCATTATTCTTCTCCTCGCCATTATTCTTCTCCTTGTGGTCTACTGGGCCTCCTTTAATATCACAAAACCTCCACCAGCTTTTTTCGCAAATTTTTCGGGATAGACAAACGTGCCGACCTTTCAATTGATTATCAAATAGCTCCAGATCATGTAACATAAAGAAACTTACCGGTCACATAAAAAGGCTAAGCTCCTAAATTTGTTACAGCCACCAAAGATAATGCCTCAAACCCTCCCACTCGAGCTCATCGACGACATATTGCTGCTCGTTGCAAAATGGGCTGGGAATCCCGGTTTAGCTTACAAAGTAGCAACCTCTCTTCGCAGAGTGCACGTCAGGTTCGGCATCCTTCACCTTATCCCCATGCGCTCCGTCATCGACGCAACTTCTCGCGGAATGGTGGACCTTTTGCAGTACCACAAGGATCATGGAGAAATCCGCAAGGATATTGCCATTCTCGCTCAGAACCGCAAAAGCTTGCATTATCACAGGTGTGGTATTCTAAAACTTTCGAGTACTTTGCTTATTCACCAGAAAGTGATGAATATCACGGAGGTGTGATGTCTGTCGCGAGCGCAAACGGACACGTCGATGTGCTCGATTGGTGGAAAAGCAGCGAGCTTCCCTTCGAGTGTCACCCAGGATCCGCGATGGACGTGGCATCGCTGAAAGGCCATCTTCCGGTTTTGGATTGGTGGAAATTCCATGCGAAGGACTTTCCCAGAGGGTTACATGATAATATGCAAGCCATGGAACACGCAAGCAGGATTCAAAATTTTGAAGTACTCGACTGGTGGAAAAACAGCGGTTTAGCGAACTTGTGCTCGACTTCGAACATCATGTACAATGCATCTGTGAACGGCCACATCGACGTACTGGAATGGTGGAAAAACAGCGGCATCAACTTTAAATCTCACTGGGATGAAATGGACTTTGCGAGCAAGCACTGCCGTTTCGAAGTCCTCGAATGGTGGAAGAACAGTGGACTCGGGCGTCATTACACAAAGAACGTTATGAGAATTTCGTCGGAGATGGGACATGTTGATGTGCTTGAATGGTGGAAGCGGAGCGGGCTCGAGATCGAAACGACAGGAGACGAAGTCGACGAAGCGAGCAAAAGCGGGCATGTGAAAGTCCTCGACTGGTGGAAGCAAAGCGGGCTGCCGCTCAAGTACAGCGAGAAGATTATACTGAACGCAATCAATTATGCCCGCGTCGATGTGCTTGAATGGTGGAAAGCCAGTGGCCTCAAGTTGGAAATCCCTGCACGGGCTATGGACCTTGCAAGCGATTGCGGAAACGTAACGTTTCTCGAATGGTGGAAGAACAGCGGAAACCTTCTGTCGTGGACAGTCGAATCGATGGACTTCTCAAGCGAAACTGGTAGAATCGGAGTTCTAGAGTGGTGGAAAGGGAGCGGACTGACTCTCAAGTATACTTACGCGGCAATCCATCTGGCGACCGCGAATGGTCGTGTGGACAGTCTTGACTGGTGGAAGGAAAGCAAGTTGCCGTTAAAGTATGACGAGTGCAGCATCCTTCAGTACATTATCAGGTTCGCTCCTCAGAATCTACATGTTAGGCTTCTCGAATGGTGGAAGAATAGCGGCCATCGAGTCGAGTGGATTCCCCCGAAAGAATATGAGAAACTGGAGTTGCACGCGGACCTGAAGAGATGGTTGAGCGAAAATAAGCACCTGTTCATCACACGCGAATCGAGCAAGTGTAGTTTCGAGGTGTGTAGTGGGATCAGAAGAGACAATAGCATTCGAGCCCTTTTGGGGATGGGAAAGCTGGCAAATCATTATGGTTTTGATTAAACTTCGATTTTGATGTCAAAACATTGAAAGGAATCATATAAATCCAATAATGACCGTGTTCAAAAACGTTCAGATCCTTGCAAGAAGTATCCAGAAATGTTCTGTGGATGAACTGATCACGAGAACCGAATGTATCCTTGTGCGCTCGGCAATCAAATCTACGACTTTAAACACATAATTCCGACAGCCCCCCAAAAATATCAAAAATATGGTCAATCAGAAACCAACCCAGGTTGAATATCCCTTTCTCTTCGGCCCAATCTGAACATAACCTTACGCTCGTCCTGCCCCAACCCGATTCCCACAGTCCAAATGTTGATCAACAATGTCCGCCAGAAAATAGAAAATAGCACACCGCGTCATCATTGCCTTTCGATCACTTCCATCGGTCAACACCGCGTTCGAAAACTTTAAAGAGAAACTTACGCGTGAGGGTCAGGAAGCGGTCGTTGTTCGTGCAGTAGCGTCGGATCCCGCCTCTCTCGCATCAGTTAAATCGTTCGCGGAGCATCTAATAGTTTGGTTTACAAATCAAGTCACTTTTATTTGACACAGCTGTGGATAGCTACAACAAGGATCACCAGAAAAAGATGTGGCAGTTCTCGCAGAATGTGGTTGTCAAGAAGATGGGCCGTTTCACTTTTGCGCGGTGATATAACGATCTGCTAGTTAGCATGTTTGATGAAATTAAAGAGCTGCATTGCAATAGTGTGACATGGACGAAAATTTTCCACGATCCCATAAAAGCATAACAGGTTCAGCTTTCCCGATGTCCACCAGAAAGGTCATTATCAGCCGGTCACATGTAGCACTGTGACCTACGCCTCGCAGCCGATCATCGCATCCGATCTCGTGCATTAGTCCAGTCCGCCGTCGAAAAACATTCACAAGACTTTGAAGCCAGAGGATCGGGATGCATGCGTGGGATACGAAGCTCCGTTGGACCTCTCCTCTCTCGCTTTGGTGAAAGTGTTTGCAAAGCGGGCCATTGATGCTTATCCTGTGATTGACTCGCTGGTTCTGAACGCTGGAGCCGGAGCGGCTGAGAATCTGGGGAGAACCAAGGGAGAACCAAGGCGGTTTCCAGCAATCGTTTGCGGTGAATCTGCAGACACGCATACAATTAAGGAATTCGGTTTCTGTTTTTCAGGCCACTTCGATTTGACCAAGCTCCTTCTGGCTAATCTCTTGAAGTTGTCGCAACCGCGCTTGTTATTCTCTAGGCTCCACAATCCCATAAATGGATTGGGTCCACCATCTGTTTGGACAGAAAGCTCGCCCGCCGATTGGGCAGACGGAGAGCCGGTGATCATGAACGAGCTCGCTGCGTACTCCTTTTCAAAGCTGTGCAACGTAGTGGTCGCACACGAGCTCCGTGCACCGATGCGCGACTTACGATCCTCGTCTTTAACCCGGGCTTCTGTCGCACTACAAACTTGTGCCGAAGCTTCAACTGGATACTCCGCAACTTGATCGAGTTTAGTATCACTACGACTCTGCTTATCAAGGATATGACCGGTGCGACCCCGCAGAGGGAGCTTAGTAGAACCTTTGAATCAGGGAATCTTATGCCGTCCTATGCGGTGGACGAGAAATGGGATGGTTCGTTGACGAAGGGAAACCCTGGTCGCTACTGTGCAATCGCGACGGAAGCAGAGTCTTCAGTTGCTATAACGAGGAATACCAAATGAAGCTGTGGAGTTCTCCGTAAAGGCGATTGCTGACACGTGAAGAGTTCGGCCTACTAATGTGTCAATTTTCTGTATATTGTTTACGTCCTTAATTAAATATATTATTTGTCTTAATTACAGAGGATAAATACTTAGTTAACATATATATGTAAACAATAAGTAATTACTAAATGTCTTATTAATTACAGAGGATAAATACTTAGTTAACATATATATGTAAACAATAAGTAATTACTACATAACTAAGATAATTTAACATAGCGATATAACTATTAAGGCAAAAGAAATCCTTAGGATTTACCAGAGGTCATAGAGCCTGGGTCCCTCAGAGACTTACCGTTCTATATTTTATGTATATCTTCATAAAATTCTTTTAGAAAGTATCGCTAAATTTTAGAATTGTAGTAATGTATCCTAATTTCTAATAATATTAATACATAACGCTGTATAATAATAAACATGAATATAGCTTATATGATTAGAAAATTAGCAGAGATAAAATAATATATAGAGAAAATATCCCAAGCACCAGATAGCATAAGTTGAACACTTGAAGTGCCCTGCGCCTAATATAATATATGGCCTACATATTCAGTGGACTATTATATACTTGGCTCTATATTAGCTTTTAGGACTCATTAGGCCCAAACAGTTTATATACCGACGAATAGATCCTATGTTTGGTTATATCTAGCAGTAGATTCTGGCTCTGTCGTAAACTCTACGCCTGTTGTGAAATTAGTCGTCCGGACCTATTACTTCAAATATGATAAGACTATCAGCCTATCCTGGTTGATACAAAAGCGTAACTTCATCCAGAAGCAAAGCTGATAAAAAACTTCTTCAGCGAATTCGAAAGGAATCTGATTTGGCTATCCTGGAGGCAAGAGTATGCTGCAGAACATGGTTTTCAACAATCGTGGCAATCGCGGACGCTGACGTGTTTGTCTCCGAGTCGAAGTGGAGTTTGCCTCCCCCAATAGCATCTATAACCTGTGTTTCCGATCCGAGAGTGGGCAAACAGTCGTCGAGATGGTTTCTATGTATTACCTTCATGTCGGAGAACGGAAATCTTCGAGATTCTGGAATAGCTTCCCACACTTTCAAACCTGCCAGACGCTATCAGCAATTGTTCAGCGATTGCACACGACAACTACCAGCAAGAAACTCCATCGAAGCGGGCGTAATAGATGAAACACGGTTTGAAAATACTTTGGGCTGAAGGTCAACTGGCCTGAAAAGATCACCCGCCTCAAGCAGGCGGCAAACGGAACTCTGCGCATTGCGAAGGAGCATGCCGCGACACATCGCATCGTCATCGCATCCAGACGACTTGCCGGTGTTAACTCCGCCGTCGAAAGCATTCAGAAGCTTCTGAAAAAACATGAGAAAGGCGCGGTCGTTGCATGTGGTGTTCCACTTGATCTCAACTCATTGGAATCTGCGAAATCATTCGCAGTGTGTGCTTCCAAGGAATACCCTACTCTCTATGCTCTAGTGCTGAACGCTGGAACAGTTCCACCTTCCATTGTATTATCCAAGGATGGCTTGGAGAGTACCTTTGCCGTTAACCACGTAGGTTCGATGGGCCGCAGATTCTATTTTCCGATCGCTTAGTTACTTTTTAGGCCATTTCTCTCACCCAACTCCTTCTGCACAACATCTTAGGTTCAACTCAAACTCGCGTGATCGTCATCTCTTCTGGAATGCACAATCCAATAATTCAACGTACAACAACGGACCTACTCCAAAATGGACGACTCAGTCACCTTCAGACTGGGCTTACGGTGGTCCCTCGGTGTACGGGCCCCTCTTCGCGTGCCCCTAATCCTGCAACGTGCTTTTGCGCACGAGCTTCATGCGCGCGTGGCAGACCCTCGACTTACGATCCTTGTGTTCCATCCCGGCTTCTGCCAAACGACAGGATTGCGCAGAGGGATCACATGGGGCTTCCGCAGCATAGTCGAGAATGGGATCAAGGCATTCCTTTGGATTAAGGATGTGAACAAAATTCACCCGCACGTACAGTTGATCACGGCTGAAGAATCTGGGGGTATGTTGGCGTCTTTTGTGGTAGATGACAAGTTAGTTAGCTCAGACGTTTCGCCTACCCCATTTCGGTACTTTTCGATTGCAACAGAAACGGAATCCTCTGTGGATAGTTACAACAAGGAGTATCAGAGGCTATTGTGGTAGTTCTCGGAGAAGTAAGAAAATGGGAAGCCTTGTTTGTGATTCTGAATGATATTTTACTGTCTTATAACTTTTTGGGTCCACCTGTCATTTATGCACATCAAACGAAATTGAAAGATGATTTGTATCCAAAGAGTCAGCTATGTTTGAACTTATCAGCTCATCAAAGATTCGTCCAAAATAGAGTCCTTTGACATAAAAATATCAAACTGTCAGCTTAACATCCTTTGACAATGATTTCAAAAACGCCCGTCAGCCTCCCCGGCTGTTTTCCATAGTCCCAAATTCCCACGAACAGCATCGCCTCGGTCGGAACCTTGTTCCCGTTAGTCTCCAAAAGGTGCCCGATCCTCGCCCCAGCCTCGTTGTACAAGTTGAACTCGAGGGTCCGCTTGCCGTTGTCGAGTATGATCTTGTACGTGTAAGCCTGAGTCGGCGCGTCTCCAAATGTTGTAGTCTGTATTATCTCGATGGTGTGCGTCCACGGTTAAAAATGCCGTAGGTGGCGGCGTTGCGACCTCCATAGTACTCCCAGATGTCGGCCTCGTCCTTGGTCCCACCCGCCCTTTAATTTGTAATCAAGCAAAACAGCTTGTGCAAAATCAGTTTTGACGCTGCCCCCATGTTGCTGAGGATAAAACGCTATTTTATCCTGGCATTTTCAATAATGAAAAGTGAACCAGATATTGTGTGCTGGTGTCACCAAGTCTGCGGCACACGTTGTTCAATTGTATACCAGATCACAAAAATGTCTCTTGTCTGGTCGATCGTTGCTGTCAGCTTTGCCGTCCCAGTTCTGGTTATTGCCCTCATTCGCGCGCTCTTCCTCGTTTCTGAATCGCTGTACCCTGTTCCGCCGGTTCCAAACGATTCCCCGACTGACAAGGGATGCCGAGCCGCCCTTATTCCCGTGATTCCAGAAGATACCGACATTGTGCAGAACGGTCAGCAAACGACCTACGCGGTCATAGGCGGAGGGGGTTTCTTAGGCGCTTTTGTGGTGTATCGACTGCTCAGGACCCGCAAAGTGGCGAAGGTTTATGTGTTCGATCTCGCTCTCGGGAGCAATGCATGGCTATTCGAAGGACGCGAGGAGGTGGAGTTTGTCAAGATGGATATCACTAAACGAGAAGAAGTGGAGGCGGTACTTGCAAAGAGTGGTGCGGAAGTTGTGTTCATGACAGCTGCGCTTATAAGGTGAGCGACAACAGGGGATGCTGAGGATCAAGATCTAACTTTAGCTATTCTCAGAGGGCAAGACTTTCTCCCTAAAGATTATGACCGAAGCTATCGAGTAAATGTACTGGGTACAGAGAATGTTCTCCGCGCCTGTGAAGCCGCTCCAACCACAAAGTATCTGGGTAATTGCAATTAGCCTGGCACAATGATCTTTAAAAAACTAAATTTTGAACGGCAGTCTATACCTCTAGCGTGGCAGTTTGCCTTGGTTGGGATACCTTCAAACACAAAAAGTTCTGGGATGCGGATGAAGGGACCCCGTACTCCAACCAGCATTTCGGGCACTACGGTAAAACAAAACGATTGGCCGAGGAAATGGTTTTGAGCTGGAACGGACGAGGATTCAAGTGTGTTGCGCTTCGACCGGGGTAAGTCGTTACCGGACGCTGTCTCGCATGAAAGAGTGTGAACATGTGAAATCAGGGGCATATACGGGTACGGCGACAAATTCCTCTTTGGGCGACTTGAGCACAGTAGCGTTGCTGGAGAGTATCCGTTCAACTGGGATTACGTCGAGAATGTGGCTCAATCGCTGATCTCATCAGCCGATGCATTGAAAACCAATCCCGACAATGTTGAAGGTCGTCCCTTTTTCGTTCACGATGGTTTGATTCAGAGTCATCTTGAATTAGTGAGAGGGTACAAGGTACGGCAGGAATAATGGATTGTGTTTACTGGCTTATGCAATTGTACTCCTTTGCTAGAGACTGAGACCAGAGATGGTCCCTGGGACTCCGCAACCGTTGCCCAAGATCGTACATTTTGGGGTCTCTGTGGTCGGCGATTTACTGCATCGCGTTGGATCAACCCTTCTGGAAGACATCACGATATCCACTTACAACACCGGTGCAAAATCCATGACCTTTTCTAATGAAGCTGCGACCAATGCTTTCGGGGACTGGAGGCGGTGGACTCCGCAGGAATCAATTGGACGAAGCATGTTTCTATGGGATCTGCACCAGAGCAAGCTTGATAGTTCAAAGAAGTCAAATTGAATAGTGGATCATCTGAAAACGTTGTCGATAAATAATCTATGTATTAACTTTGTAACAGTATCGTCCATCGGGTGAAAAATCTTGGAGACAAGGGTGATCAATGGGTCGAAGCTTGGGCATGTGTTCAGCACGTCACCGCTGCTTAAAGACAAAAACGGCCGCCGCTCATTCTTCAGTCGGCTAAACGGGCAAAGGCAAAAGACACCCATGACAACCGAGACAGTTGTAAACGCGACATCGAAGAGCGGGGTTCGACTCGACCAGCTATTTCTCCACCTGGAGCAGTGCCATTCTGTGATCTGCTTCTGCGAACCCACTCCAGAAATCGCTTGTGGTCAAGCTGGTCTGGAAGCATCTCAAAAGGTGACGCTTGCGATCGGCGACAGGCGAACGACTTGTCGATGATGCGGCAGATATCAGCTTGGGATCATGGGATGGCAAGGTGCGCAGGTGGTCTGACGAGTAATTATGCGTTCATGGAGTTTCAGTTCTTGAGACAGCTGCGGAGCGTGCATGGACATGAAAGCTATGCGAGGATGAGCAGGTTGATTTTGAATTCTTTTTATAAGAACTTGGCGGATATCACTGTGCAGTAGTGGTTTGGGTTTGGGTATGGTTGGAGTGGACAGGTGAGTTACATTGAGAGACTGAGCCTCTCTGGCCTCAAAGGCAATTTGCATCATCTTTTCACGGCGTACAAGGACATATTCTTCCCCGCGTTCAATGTGGCATACACCTCCATCCCACCACCAGTGTCGGCCATCTTTGAGCAAGACCTCCCTGAACTAGCTATCGCAAGCACCCGGAACTGTATCTGTGAGTCTACTGGCTCTTGTGTAGTGTGTAGAGAGGATTGTGGTCACGTGTTTCTTGATTTACGGCAGGCTCCCCCTCACTCTGAACAAATGTAAAAGCATAGAGAAATAAAACTAAACATAGCGCTCTAGGAAATATATATATCGGCAACGAAGAATCATAGAGCGAATAGAAATGGAAGAACGATTATCGTCTTTTGCCACAAAAGAACTAAAGCCCAACCATAGAATAAAATGCATATTGGCTCTCTCCCCCTCAAATCGACATCGTTGACCAACTCGTGATATTTATCGCATAGAGACTCCCCCTTTGGACAAGGATGTCATAGAACAAATATCTGCAAGAGATCGGAGACCGAGGGAATTGCGGTGTTTGGTAAACTGAATACGGCTGAGAGTTTTGGTGAGTAAGTCGGCCATGTTCTCTGAAGAGGAGATTTTGGTGACACATAGATCAGTACCGTCATGATGGGCAGTGGCAAAGACTTTTGAATCTACATGTTTGTTAAGGTCAGTGCGAATGTAACCTGATTTAATTTGGGAAACACAAGCAGCGTTGTCTTTATAGATAGTAGTCGGTCCATTGAGTATCGTAAGAGGTAATTGTAAGTCTGTAAGTATAGTTGTGAGAAGTTCTCTGATCCAGATAATTTCCTTAGCTGTGTCCCAGAGAGCAAGAATTTCTGAGTGCATAGTAGAGGTGGTAGGCATATCCTGTTTCGTTGATCGCCATGAGATAGCTGCGCCACAGCAGGTTAGTGCGTATCCGGTTTGAGCTTTGCCAGAGGAGTAGTCAGACATGAACGAGGCATCGGCATCGGCAACAATCGAAGCAGGTTTTGTTCGATCAAAGTAGAGCCCGTCCATAGTCTGTTTTAGATATTTTAGAATCATTTTACCTCCTTCCCAGTGTCTCATAGTAGGGGCTTGGCTGTGGCGAGCTAGAAGGTGTACTGCAAATGCGATGTCAGGTCTACTTTTGTTAGCAAGGTAAATTAAAGATCCAATTAGGCTCATGTAAGGATAACCGCGTGAAAGAATGTCTTCTCCTTTGCGGAGAGGACCATATTTGTCGTTCCAGGGTCAATTTGTCTGACGTCAAGTGGGATGAGTGTAGTATCATTGCAGTCAGACATACCAAATCTGTCAAGAATTTTCTTAGTGTAAGCCTGTTGGTGGACAAAGAGACCATTGGGAGTATGAAGGAATTCGAATCCAATGCATGATTGAGCTAATCCAAGGTCTTTCATTTCAAATTCAGATTTGAGAAGTGTTTTGGTTAGTCGAATAGCTTCAGGAGTTCCCATAATGCTTAGGTCGTCTACATAGATTCCGATAATAACCCATCCATCAGCAAAGGCTTTATAGTAAATAGGAGGTGCTTTAGGCATAGAGAGATAATCTCGAGAATCAAGGAACTTGGCAAGTCGTTCGAACCAGCATCGCCCAGATTGTTTAAGACCATAGAGGGCTTTAACAAGACGGATTCCAGGGTTGTCATAAACACCTTCGTAATATAGGCCTTCAGGAACCTTCATGTAGATCTCGCAGTCAGTGTCTCCATAGAGGTAAGCAAGTACAACGTCCATAATATGAACTTCGACGTTAAATATAACACTTAGTGCAAGGATAATACGGTAGGTAGTAGAATCCATAACAGGGGAATAGGTATCTGAGTATTCAAATCCAGGTCGTTGATTGAATCCTTTTGCTACAAGGCGTGCCTTAAACCTAATAATGTTTCCATCAGAATCTCGTTTTGTAACAAAAACCCATTTGTGGTCCACAAGTAGTTTGTGGGTTGGTACTTCCTGTACAGGGCCTCCAACTTGTCGTTTCAAGAGGCCAGTAATTTCTTCTTTCATCGCAGTTTGCCATTGGGGCCAGTCAGGTGAAGCTTTGGCTTCTTCCAGCGTGATGGTGGTCTGGTCGATATTGTGAGTGGGAAGGTTGCTGCTTCTTTGATTTGGAGTTTGTTGAAGTGTTGTCTGTAGCCATGATGGTTTTGTACGTGGTGAAAGCGAATGCATCGTCTACAAGGACGGGTGACGGTGATGTTACTGAAGAGGACCTCGTTGTTGGTAGGAGGTTTGAGAACAAGTTTGATTCGAGGTTTAGTTGATGAAGTCCCTGAATGTAGTAAGTGGATAGTGAGTGATTGGGATTTGGGATTTGAAAGATGTTAAAAAAAATAGTGAAGACTAATAAAGATAGAGAAAAGCATCGAATCCAGCTCTCGAGCGATATGCCGGAATTCCAAACATACACCACAAAGAGTAAGGACCTAGCTAGCAAACAACTGTCAGAAAGCGAGACGGAGGGCCTTTGAACATGGATTTACCAATGAACGTTTTCCCAACTCCACAACTCCATCAAGATGCTGATTACATACCAGTTTGAGCACTGTGACTTTCACAATTTGAGGCGTTACCCACTCCCACGGTGGCGCCGGCATTATCCACTACCACAGTGGTGCCAGAGGGTCTGTTTTCCACTACCACAGTGGTGTCCCCATTGTCATTGTCACTTTCAGGTTGCACATGAGATGTTTTTGGCCTATTAATATGATAGGTCTTTTTGCGTGTGTTGTTGACGTGGCGAGTAGGTGATGGAGTAGTGTTTCGTTTGCGAGGTTGTTGGGGTGGTTGGTCGGGTTGTTGTTGTCGAAGGTGTTTAGGCTGACCACCGGGTGCGCGTCGAACAGGAGGGACGTTCGCTGGTGTTGGTGTACTGTCTGGTGGTGCATCTGATGTTGATTTGCTGGGGCGTTGTTGTTTTTGTGATGATAGTGCCGGAATGATTGTGGGTGGTTCAGCAGCAGCAATTGCACGTTGAGTGAGAGATTTGCGGTTTGCTGGGTTCGGGTGAGGGAATGGGATCTGAGAGGGCCAGTTATCGATTGGGAATACTGTCAGAGGTGAAGATGATGGTAGTTGTGGTCTTAGGTAGGGATGTAGTTCTGGGAAAGAACATTCGTCAAAAACACAATCAGCAAAGCGAGCAGTGAACACATAGCCTGTATATGGGTCGAGGGCCTTGATAATTTTTGGTGTATTCGCTCCGATGTAGATGGCTAATGAGCAAACTGAGGAGGTTTTTGTTTGAGCTGGAGGTGGTACAGGAACCCAGACAGTGTAGCCAAAAATCCTAAAATGGTTAGTTGAGGTTGGTAAACCAGATTCTACTTCTGCAGGGATTGCATAGTCCAGGGATGAGTGAGGTAGGTGGTTCTTGATGTCGCAGGCGTGTTCGAATGCAAGATGCCAGTAATTTTGCGGGAGGTTGCAGCCCATAAGGAAGGTTCGGCCCATTGTGACGATGATGTCAATTCCTCGTTCAGCGATGCCGTTCATCTGAGGTACGTAGGGAACACTGGGCTCGATAGTAATCCCTCTTGCTTGGCAGAAGTTTTCAAATGCAGCACTGTTCTGGTTATTGTCAAATCGTATCGCTGTGATTGGGTTGTCCGGGTGCTGGATGTTGTGGGAATGAATCTGTTGAACTGCAATGGCAAGGAACTGGTCAGTGGATTCAGATGGTGTAACTTTCATCAAACGTGATTTGGTCTTGATTGTCAGCTCAAATCCAGTATATCGGCCAACGGCTGGTGGGTAGATTGGTCCCGCATGGTCAGAGTGTAACATTTCGCCAAATCGTCGGTTGGTTGACTTGTCTTTAGTGTCGAAGGGGGCCGTTTTGAATTTTCCTTGTGCACATGGTTGACAGATTCTTCATCAATGTCTGAAATGGAGGATGGGATGTCAGATTGACGTAAAGGAATGAGATGAGGGTGGTGTCTGATCAAGAGTTTCATGGAATCCAAGCTCTGATGCCCAAGTCGAGCATGATATCGTTTGTAGGCAGTGGAACGGTCTTTGATTGTGGTTGGTGGTGTAATTTTGCGGCCAGAGAGATCCGTCATCGCAATCATATTGGCTGAAAGTTGAGCTGGGCGAATTCGTGCGAATGGGAGGCTGAGGTCAGGGTGACGGTCAAGTACTTCAACTGTCAGTTCAGTGGTGGCATCTGTAATGTAAGTTAGTCGGGATAATGCAGCAAAACTTTCCAAGTTGTTGTCGTGGAGGACATCGACAGGTATGACATTCTCTGTGGCTTCTGGAGCGAGAACAACAAGGGTAATGTTAAGTACAGTTCCATTTTCCAACATAACTCGGGCGCTACCAACTCCAATACCAAATACTTCACGTTTCCTTTTGATTGTTGTAACCCATTGGAGATCCGGACGATCTTCCAGAGTCAGGAAGGATTCACGGTGTCTTAGGACAGTAACTCGAGCACAGTTGTCAATAAGGCAGGGGACTGTTGATTCGCTGTCGGTGAAGTCGACGATTGGGGGTGAATCTTCATGGTTGTCCTTTCCTACAGTAATGTTAGCAAAGTTGAGCATATACATCCCTGTAGCCAGTGGTTCCTCATCATAGTCGTCGTGGTCATAGTTCTCATCGTAGTAATATTCATAGTCCTGGTCATTACATTCTTCCTCTTCGTAGTACTCATTGTCGACAACTTCTTCAGTCCGCTGGGACATTTGATCTGATGGGTAGGGAATATCGGAATCAGTATGAGAAAACATAAAGTTTTGTTGTGAAGGTATGGGTTTGTAATTGCTAGTTACTGCGTGACGGCGAGGGCCATAAGAGTCTTGTTTGTTCTGGTAGTTAGGTTGTGGGTTCTGGGCCCTGACGGCTTGGGCTTCCGCATTGGAGGTCGTGCACACCCTAGAGACGTATCCATACTGGCCACAACGACGACAGATCAGTGGTGCAGGTTTCATATTCTTACGGCGGGTGGAACCATTTCCACGTCCACGAGGAGGGCCATATCCAAAATTGCGAAAGGGACCTCCACCACAGCCACGTCCACGGTAGATGAACATGTTCACTGGGGTGTTGTTATTGTTGAAGGAAGTGCAGGGCCAGTTGGGACAGGTAAAGTCGGAGTCGATGTTGCCAGAGCCTGGGGGACAGGGATTCCATCATAGCCAATGTTGAGCGAAGGTCCGCCAAGTTTCGGCTTGTCTTTGTATTTCCAGTCCATCAGTCCTGTCGTTAAGCATATGGGTATAAAGATCATGATATTTAGTAAAGTTTTTGGCTCTCAATTGGTTGCTTATCGCAATGTCTTGTTCTTTGAAGGTTTCCAAGGTTTTTGTTATCATCTTCTCATCTGTGACTTCGGCAGCTTGTCCGATGCGCTTCATTTCGCCAGAAATTTTCAAGATCGCAAAGTTGTAGGCGATGATGTTGACATAATCGGAGAGTCAAAGTTTCCTGCCACTTTCGACGTACTTCAGTTGCAGCAGCATTCGCAAGTTGGGTGTAGGTCGTCTTGAGGTCTTCCAGAATTTTGCCCGGGTGGTACCATTCGGCATACTGAGCTCCAATAGTGTCAGTCGGCAAGGATTCCTGGATGAATAGCAGAAGTCGAGTTGCATTGGTGAACAAAATGTCTTCATCGGGGGTGAAGTTGATTTTTGCTGAGTCCAGGGTGCCATCATCATTGATGCCAGGGATGACTTTGTTTTTGTCCAAAAATGAGCGGAGACTGTGGGCGATGGCGATTTTCTGGATGTTGGCGTGCCAGGCAATCCAGTTGGATCCATCAGTCTGCAGGATAATCTTCTTGCCCTTCAAGTTGGACATGCTGAGTGGCGGTGGTGATGATCTAGGGTGGTAGTTTTGTTGTGCTGGTGGGCTGTTTTGCCTGTTTCTGTTTCGAGTAGAGCGGGTGCGACGTTTTCCGGCCAGTTTGGAGCTTGATCGCCGATGATTTGGAGCAGTGTGCTGATAACGTGTGAGTCTACTAGCTCTTGTGCAGAGAGGATTGTGGTCACGTGTTTCTTGATTTACGGCAGGACGGCACATTTGTGTAGAGTGCACGTTTGACAGTATCACAACAGGTCTCTCTGCATCCCGCATAGAGAGCTCCTGGACGTCTCCAGTCCATCTGTGTGTTTGGTTGTTAAAGTGACTGTAGTAATACAGTCATGTAACGTTCATAATCCAACAACCTTATGTGGTTACAACACAGCAGACACGTAAGTACATAAGTACGCGTTTCCACCAACATATTATCAATCCTGAGTAATCGATTGTTATCGCCTTAACAACAAAATAACCAACAGGTCTCTCTGCATCCCGCATTGAGAACTGCTGGACGCTTCCAGTCCATCAGTTATGTCAGACACCCACCACGTCGGAGCCTCGCTCCTTCCGCTTCTCCATCTTTGAAATATCACTCAGGCCAGCGCTGTTGGATTAGTTGGACTCCTGGAGTACTACTAGGATTCCGGCTAATTTTCGGGCCAATTGATGGGCCAAAAAAAGGTTATCACCCTTACAATGTCGATTTGTTTGAATGGTGGCGGCAAGTGGTTTCGTATTTGAGAAAACGTAAAACAAAAGTTCAAGAAGTCCTTCATCCCTTTGAAAAGTTTTTGTGAAAGCGTACCTCAATGACTATCCTTCAAGGACTTCGGGCTCCCACTTCCTTCGAATGTCTATCACCTCAGTGCTCAATGGTCCGCCACCAGACTCTGCTCTTTTCTTTCCGTCCGCAGCAAGCTCAACTTCAGCGACGTCTCTAGCGATGATACTTTCCACCACTCGGTTGTAGCTGCCGAGGTCTGACGGTAGATTTAGCTGTCCTGATGATCAACTGTCCCGCCATACCCATAGGGCAATGACCTGATGCCGTCGCGATAGACAGGCAAGCATTCAAAAATCATAAATATACAGCTGAGAACAGGTCTGGATGTGAACGGATGGTTCGACTCTGCACATTCGTTCGAAACCACACCTTCCTTTCTTGTTTTCGATATTATCAGCACATCACATCGTTAAAATTTTGAGCAAACAAAGCTAATTGCTCCTCGGATTGCACCTGCTCGTTGGTTCCGTCAGGCATAAGCCGTCGTTTTCTCCACTGTGGGGCAAGCACAACGATGGCTATCACAGCGAGTATCAGCGTAAGATATGTCGCAGGTACATGCTCCGTCAGTCTCGTCCATGCATTGCCCGCCTCCCAGAGCTCCTGCCACTGCACTAAGTCCGTGCGCTATTTTTCTAACAACTTCTAGCAATTCTTTGCTAGACACTCCATCACAAAGCCACAGTCATTTTCTTCTTTTCCAATGGCCGACTTTGTGCTCTCGACGGACCACGCTCTGTCGCTGGCATTGCCGGCGACGACCACAGGCGGAAGCGCTTTACCTTTGGCGAATGTCTCGGCAACCTCCGCGGCGGCTGTCTCGCCGGTCGCTGTTTCTGTCGATCCCCTCGTCTTCTTCGGAATCCTCGATCATTTCAACAGAAGAGACTCAAAACAATATAGAGTAGTTGGTGTGCTTCTAGGTGTACGATCAGAAGATGGTTCAGACTACGAGGTTCGAAACTGCTTCCCTGTCGCGTATTCAGAGACAGATGATGATCAGGTCATTATCGGATTTCACGAAATGGAGGGTTGCATGGATAGCTGATTTGATGGTGATGTTAGGTCACAGTGGACGTAGAATATGTCCACACAATGTATGGGCTTCACCAACGTGTGAACCCAAAAGAACACATTGTCGGCTGGTACGCGACCGGCACAGAAGAATCCATCAACCAAGCTTCGGTCTTCCTCCACGAATTTTTCTCCATAGAATTCATGCCGCCGTCTTCATACCTTCCATTCAACCCCGTGCACCTCCTTGTTGACTCGGGACTTACGAACGACCGTGTTGGAGTCAAGGCTTTTGTGAGGCATGCGTGCGAATCACAGCAACCAATAACTATTCTGATTACGTGTCCCCACTTTAGCTCTCCTGTCGGCGTTCCTGGCACTGAGCACCCAGGAAGCATGTTCATCCAGGTTCCCTGCAATGTCCGATACTTTGATGCTGAACGATCTGGCCGTAAGTGCTGTAATCCTTCTGCGATAAGATTATCTCTTAGCTCATTTTCGCTCCAAAAGTTGACGTTATTGCATCTGCGAAGTCTGGTCCCACATCTCTCGTTTCTGATATGGACCAATTAGAACGGTCGATTCTCGAAGTTCGATCGATGGTTGAGCGAGTATCAACCTACGTGTCCGAAGTCCGAGATGGGAGCCGGGAGCCCGATGCTTCGATTGGTCGATACCTTTTCGAAACTGTCTCTTCGCTCCCGATACTGTGGAACTCATCTGCTGAATCGGGAGAGGGACAAAGCCAGGATGATGCTGAAAATGCCAACGCGGCAAGGGGATCTGGAATGGCAGAGTTTGAGCGTCGGTTCACAAATCAACTTCAGGATCTGCTCATGGTCGTTTACCTTGCGAACTTGACGCGAACACAGCTTTCGATTGCAGAAAGGCTTCAACGATTGTAGTCATTTTTCTTGTTTTGGGAGTAATATTAATAAGTGGTCAGGAATACACAAGGTAGATTAAAATACACCTTCAGCAACTCTTTTTTTTTCTGGGAACATCATAATATGTAAGCTGTGTGAGCTCAAGGATAGTGAATGAATGTCAAGTCAGAGGTTAAAACTGTTTTGAAGATTTCAACTGTTGAGCAGCAGCAAGAGTCGAAGAGAAGTCATCAATGTGAATATTATGGCGGACGTAAAGAACAGAAGCATCAACGGTGTATGCCATAGCATGGGCATGTCGATCGTTCACAGCATCACAAACAAAAGCACGAGACACAACTCGAGAATAGGCAGGATAGGCATTTTTATGGTGGCTGTTGGATTATAGAAGTTGCTGGACTCTATTGGTCACTTTAATAAGTTTACACAAAACAACAGACGACATAATAAAAGATAGACTGGACATGATGAAAATGATACATGCTGGAGCAAATTCCAAATACAAGTGTAAAGAGCCCAATGGCTCTACAATACTACTAGCGATAGGGTTCCCAGACACTATCCCAACTCATTGACTGTACTTCAGTGATCTCTATCAAATACAACCAGGGTTTTGTTTGGAACAATATTACTTATTTATTTTGCACATACAATGCATAACAATAAACAATACCCAAAAGTGACTTACAAGATGGTCATGGACCAGCACATAGGGAGGCACGCAGCACAAGCAAAAGCAAAAAGAAAAACAGAGAAAGTAAACTCAAACCTGTGGCTACCCGTCAGATACTGCCAAGGTGCCAAAAAACAGGTGAGTAATCAATAATGAAAAAAGAAAACGTTTTGGATCCACAAATGCAGGGCCAAAGAGGGAGTCTGGATATCTCTTAATGGCAGACCCATACAGTGAAGCCAAATCTTATGAAGACAAAAAAATACAAGATACCACAGTGGTGCAACATTCACTGGGTTGAGAATGCGAAGTGGAGAAAGCTTATCAATTGCAACATCAACTCGGGGGGAGCTGCAAAACAGGAACAGGAACAGGAGGCAACAATAGATCAAGACGCAAACATTCTGAATCATGAGATCTAGAGAGAGTTGGCAGCATGACAGCGACAACACAGCTTGCAGAGGTGATAAAACAAGCGTCCAAGATGATACTGCAGAAGCCTCAAGATTGATAAAATAGAGAAGCTCGGGAGCAATTGCCAATGAGGGTGGGCAGATGCAATGGGAGCAAAGCTAGCAGCTATTGCACCATAGGCAGATGAGGCTAATTGGTGAAAGTGATTTGCAATAACATCACAAGGTTTGGAAACTACTAAATTTGCAGCCCGGAGAAGGAAGGGAATGTTGAGAGGAACAGGAGAACAACGAAAATGCTTTCCCTGGTGAAGAAATAATGACAAGAAAGAGTTAACCATATCAGGTGAATCATCATCTAACCAACGCTGAAGCATCTGAAACTGCAGATTTAAGCCTAAACTGAAGGTCAGGAAACTTTAAAAACAGCAACACTCCAGCAATTTGAAGTGTGAAATGAAAGGCTGTCGAAGTTTGGTTTGAGGGCAATGTGATTTGATCAGTTTTAGTGCTGCTGATCTGGGACTTGCGCTAGAGATAGTCCTCAGATCTGTGAGTGTGCAGAGTTTCGTGTTTCTCCAATCACGCTCTTGCACCACAGCCACCCGAAATCTCATATCGCCACAGGCTCTTTGAATTGTGCAAATAATTCAAATATACTGTCGTTTCGGCTTTTATAATTAACCTGTGGCTATAGATATATGGAAATATCTAATATAAACATTATTCTCTCGAATAGAGAGATATAGATCCCAGTGATCGTTCACAATAACCATTGTGAGCAGAACGTGAAGATTAGTTATAATCTTGTCCACAATGACATGTTCTCTATGAGAAATAATTTGTAGTACCTTGCATTAATATCATACGAGATGTACTCGAGTATGATATAACTGTCAGCAGCAAACTGATTAGCATCACATTCTTTCTCAAACGCGTGATCACTCTCAGAACTCTACTAGATTCCAATGAGTAAAGGAGGATGTCTTCATGACCAATAGTTAGAAATGCCAGTTCTTTCATGTAATGTATGATTACGCATGAACTTGTCCCAGACGTCTCTGGTAAGGCTATTTCCCCTCAGTGTCGGTAGTGGATGAAGACTGGAGTAGCTAGTTCCATATATGTGCATGCATCAACAAAGGCGAAGAAATCTGCACAAACTCTGGCGAATAAAGTCTGAACTGGTTTGCACACCCCAACACAGGGAAGCGTAACATGCAAACCAAAATCAAGAGTATCTCGAATAAAAGACAAAAACAAATGACGAATCACAACGTGAGTATGGGGACCAAAAATCCTTGGAAAAGGAAGTTAAGAGAAGCTGCACGAGCGTTGGTAAGTGGATGGGAACTGGTCAGTGAAACATCAAAGCCAGTGTCTCTGAAAAAGCAACACATGAAGAAGCAAAGGTGAATAAGCAGGAATATCAATTCTGGTGAAAGCATCGTTTATTTTGAACTTCATAACATGTATTTATTTTCCAACCAGTACATACAACCTAATGGTGCAAAATCTTTGAACTTCATAATATGTACTTATTTTCCAACCAGTACATACAACCTAATGGTGCAAAATCCAAATACAAGTGTCAACAATACATGTAAATTGGCAGCACATGGGGAGCCGTGCAAGCCGTAGGATGAGTAAAAAGTTTCAAAACACTAAGGCATATCCAAATCAACAAAAGCAGACCAGATAGAATCAGGAGTGGGAGACAAAACTAGCTCATAACCAAGACAGTTTGACCAAATGGGGTTAAGTGGACAAAGAACAAGGACCCAGTGTGAAAAAGCAGGCAAATTCGAAGGATACAAAGGCCGTGGTGAAAGCATATCAGTTGCAATGTCAAGAGGTAAGCGAGTATCATCAGGCGGGTTTAAATCAAACGAGCAGACAAACTAGCATGCAAACCTAAATACACTGAGACATGGGCACGCGACACTTCTGGGATATGCAAAGGTGGTCCAGTGGGACAATTGCCGCTGGCCATGCTGCAGACGTTTGATTCCCAGCCTTGAGAAATGTGATTGAGGTTCAGTCTGGGTTCTTAAGTACCGTGAATTCAATGAAAATATTTGGGCAAGACTCTTAGGCACCTCTACGTTAGATTAGTTTGCTGTGTAAGTAAATATATCGATATGGAAAGCTGGACGTGAATTGTGGAGGTCAGATTAACACATGTTAACTGGCTTGATTGCCGCATATCTGTCTGCACTTGAGAGAGGATTTGGTCCTTGTCTTGTGTTAATAGTATAAATAGGTTGATCTGACAGAGCAAACGACAGTGACATTCATCACTGTTCAGCAACAAACTATAAATCAGACCCACCGACAGTGATATTCATCGCTGCTTCCACACTTCCAATGTTTTCAAATGTTCAGTTATCTCCTTGAATTTTCGTCTCTTAATGACCTTTTGTAGAGCACGAATTGGTTTGTAATTGCTTCTTCACCAGCTTGCCCACCAAAAACGATGATTCTGAGGATACGCTTTAAAAACTATGAAAGGAACATTTTGCACAAAGAAGACTAGAATACATTGATGTGTCGTCTGTCATTGTTGTGTCTATCAAGGTCAGAATGGACATTCAAAAAAAGTCAAAAACTAAAGAGGTCATGAAAGTGTTGAAACGCTTAGTGGCTCATCTATCACCAAAAAAAACTGTGGCCATCCCATTCGCTTTCCTTCTACTACTAGTGTAACACAAAAAAAATAATAAAACAATAAACAATACAATCACGAAATTCTCAAAATTGGTTTCCTCAAAAATGGCTCTAGGCAAGAATTTACCCTTCCATGAAGAAAAAGCTTTACATGAGACCGACTTCCCTCAAGTTTGCCTGGATGATGATGTCGTTGACGGCTGCCATGACAAACTTGATCTGTGTGGTGTCTGTCGCGCAGGTAAAGTGCGTGTAGATCTGCTTCTGGTCACTCTGGTTCAGTGAAACGAAGCGGTTCAGGATATACTCGCACGCAGCCTCGTAGTTGTCACCGCCTACAAAACACAATATATCGATTTACAAAAATCCAAGAAGAAATGATCATCTTACCGCTATAGTCGGGGAAGTACTTCGAAATAGGGCTACGAGGAAGTTTGTCCTTGAAAAGGTCAATCTTGTTCAAGAACAAGATGATAGATGTCTTGACGAACCACCGGCTGTTGCAGATAGAATCGAACAATGTAAGCGCTTCCTGCATGCGGTTCTATAGCAAAGCAAGTGGTCAACCCTATATCCAATGAACCCGGTTCCCAACTTACCACTGTCTCATCCTCAACAAGCACCTGGTCGTACTCAGAGATGGCAACAAGGAAAACGATGGCGGTGACGTTCTCAAAACAGTGGATCCACTTCTTGCGCTCGGATCGCTGTCCGCCGACATCAAACATCCTATACGTCAGGTCCCCAATGTGGAATGACGACTCCGTGATACCGGTCGTTTTGACACGGGAGCGCAACACATCCTGGTCCGTTGGTGTGAAGTTGGGTGCCGCAATCCGATCAATCGCTTCAAAGTAGCTATATAGGTTTGGAAACATTAGCATCTTTAATCATCCGTGTAAGGTTGCATTTCGTACTATCGAGCCGAGTCATTGAGCTGGTACTCCCGACTCCTCGCAAAAGCAGCCTGCACACCACCGTCGCCCCAAAGCGCCTTCACCGCCGCCGCGACGTCAGCGGGCAATACCTCAGCCTCGATCTGGTTCGGAAGCTCGATGATCACGGTCTTGTGCTTCTCATTGTCGTCGCGCTCGAGTGGGATCCCCATGTTGGCCATGGCATCCAGGATGACCCGCATCGATTGCACGGTATTGGAGAAGATGATCTCCCTGAACGCCTCTCGCTCTTCGTTCGAGTACCCCGTGTCGTGGATCAGCTTCATCTGCTTCAGAATCGTCGACTTTCCGGACTCGCCGGCACCTGTTTGAAAAACGGGGGTGAGATGTGTGATAAATCTGCGCGAATCATGTCTACCGAGTAGGAGCATCTTGACCTCATTCCGGAGGTTCTGCTTTTCCTTCTTCAGCTGGTTTTCGATCTCGTCATTCTTCTTCTTCCCCTCGGTGTCATCTGCGCTCATACAGCAGCCCATGTCGATAGATTCAGTTCGGGGTGGGTTGTGATCTGGGTGAATGGAGGCTGGCTCCAAGGAAACGAGAGAGATCGCGGTTAGAATTGCGAAAATCACAGGGAGCTCCTGAAGATACAATAAAATTGGGTTTGGTGTTATGAAGGAGGTGTTGATGATAAAAGTGTGTAAACACAACCGATCGATGTGAATGTGCGTATAAGAAATGAAGGGATCTCACACACAGAAAACGCTCTTTTGTCGTAATCTATAGCAATTTGGATCGGTCCCAGAGTGCAAATATGTGTGTTCTGCACGAGAACCCGATTCCCGACCTCTGTGAACAAACAGAAATGCTTCACCACCGGTGATTGGCCACCACACTTCCCACAAGAGTTAGGGTTATCTTTAGCATTTCCAGTCGTTTAAGTTTGACGCAAATTTTTATGCTCTTCGAAGAGATATGGAATAGGAGCCGCGGAAGAGCATAAAAATGTGCGTCACCGCAAATCGGCGATGTTCGGCAACAATTCCAGTGATCTAGGGGAGGGAGAACTCTTCAAGCGCCCCTGTAAATATATGTATCCCTCAATCCATACCCCCAACCCGCATCGCCCTGATCTCACACCACAATACTCACCGGATTTTGGGAAACGCGAGGAAAACGCGACACCCACAGCAAAAGGCGCAGCTGGGTCGCAAATTGATTCTCCCAGAAATCCCCAAATCAGGAACCAGCGCGTTTAACAATTGGGAGACTATTTTGAGACAGAAACACAAGAAAAAGCATCGAGAAAATGTCTCACATCTCCATGAAATGCAGCGAGCCAAAAACTGCAGCAACATATCAGCATCTATATGGAATGGAACTTAGATATTTCAAAACAAACAACCAACTGATGTTGGCAAATTTCACATCATCCGGAAACGCACGCAAGAGAGCTGAATGGTTGAAACAGATCACAAAAGAGGAAGGAACAAACCAAAATATTGCCGAAACGCTAGGAGAGTAAACGAAATCATAAAACAACATTTTTGTTGGCAAAGACCGCTCAAAACCCTCAATGCATCTCAAATGCTCGCGCGGGGCTCTTGTCCCAAAAATAGTTGAAGGGAAAGAACAATATACGTTGTATGAACAAAAACGGTTAAAACCGAAGGCTGCGAAAAGGCAAAATACAAGACAGATTTTTATTGCTACGCAATAAAAAGCTGCCCAGACAAAAATAAAAAGCTCTAAGGGAACAAATGCTGGCAGGGAAACGCAAAGCTCATGATAGGAAACAAGAGAATCAACAACCGCGAATATGGACTGAAACAAAACAAATATATCAATTACATCAGACCGACTTCCTGGAGGTTGGTCTGGATGATGATGTCGTTCACAGCCGCCATGACAAACTTGATCTGGGTTGTGTCGGTGGCGCAAGTGAAGTGTGTGTAAATCTGCTTGTGTTCACTCTGGTTGAGAGAAACGAAGCGGTTGAGGAGGTACTCGCATGCAGACTCATAGTGATCACCACCTAGGTTGGCAAGTTAGAAAGTTAAGAATGAAAGCCTCCTTGTGAACAAACATACCAATGTAGTCGGGGAAGAAGCGGCTCATGGGAGACCTTGGGAGTTTCTCCTTGAACAAATCAATCTTGTTCAAGAACAAGATGATGGAGGTCTTCACGAACCACCTGCTGTTGCAGATAGAGTCGAAAAGCGTAAGAGCCTCCTGCATACGGTTCTAGAAATAGCAGCATTTTGAGATTACTGAATATGTACGCTTGGCAAAGCAACATACCACTGTCTCGTCTTCAACGAGAACCTGGTCGTACTCAGAAATGGCCACCAAGAACACAATTGCCGTCACGTTCTCGAAGCAGTGAATCCACTTCTTTCGCTCAGAACGCTGTCCACCGACGTCGAACAAGCGGTAGGTCAAGTCTCCAATGCGGAAGCTGGTTTCAGTGATACCAGTGGTCTTCACACGCGATCGCAGCACATCCTGGTCCGTTGGCATGTAGTTGGGCGAAGCAATGCGGTCGATAGAGTCAAAGTAGCTGCCAAAACAGGTTCAGCCTCATTTCTTGTTTCAGCATACTTCAATTCCACTCACTATCGTGCAGAGTCGTTAAGCTGGTACTCCCGGCTACGGGTAAAGCAAGTCTGAACACCCATATCCCTCCACAGGCACTTCACAGCCCATGCGACTTCAGGTGGGAACACATCGGCCTCAATCTGGTTGGGAAGTTCGTAGATGATAGCGCGGCATCGCTCGTTCTCACGTCGCTCGAGAGGGATTCCCATGTTGGCCATGGCATCGAGAATGACACGCATCGACTGCACGGTGTTGGAGAAAATAATCTCCTTGAAAGCCTCTCGCTCCTCAAGGCTGTATCCACTATCGTGAATAAGCTTCATCTGCTTCAAGATGGTCGACTTTCCGGATTCACCGGCACCTGTTTCACTTTTAGCACAAGTCGAAACTCACTCCCCACAATAACTTACCGAGCAGCAACATCTTGACCTCGTTCCTCATGTTCATCCTCTCCCTCTTAAGCTGCGTGTCGATCTCATCGTTCTTTCTCTTCCTCTCACGTTCATCTGCACTCATGCAAACACCCATGTTGACGAGACTTTTTTGGACGGAAGGATGAAGGGTTTGTTACTGAAAGGGATAAACAATGTGTAAGTTGCGGAGATTAATAGAGTAAGTTCCAAGTAGACCGGATACAGGTAAAGACATGTAACGCCTCCTCACACAAAGTACTCCATGCTCTCTCCGCCACGTTCGCCGGTGGCACCACCAACAAAAGTGGCACCCAACAGCAAAAAGAATAGCCCGACGCCGCAAGCAAAGCAATCTGCTGTTATGACATATTCCAAACCCGGCACTTTTGCTTGTACCACGGCGACCAATATCCCAGTTCGGTGCTGTGTTTCCCGGAGGAGTACTGAAATGAAAGTCGGAATATTTACTTATTTCCTTACGTTGCAGATGTCGGCTGTGTAAGCGATGGTGTGTTCGTTAGACTAAGGCCCGAGGGTTTGAGTGTTTGGTTGCTGTTGTTTTGGTTGTTGTGTGTGGGAGAACTAGAGGGATGGCAGTGCTGTGAGGGGTGGGGCGCAGATCAGTTTTTACGGAGTCACATGCATTTGGTAGCATGTGGTTCAACGACCCTGTAACTAAACAGACATTATTGGACGAGATGAATACATTGATAGAATGATGGACGGTTGTCACAATATAAAGTTTGGAAATTGGAAGGTGGGGGACATGAAGGGAGATAACACATTCACAACATAAAGCTCTCATTGGAAAATTCTGTGCCACAAATTAAATCGAGACGAGTTCCTAGTCACCCAGTTGTTCCATGCACCAGGAGATTCGTCTAATAGTGCTTCACTTTGTTGTCACAAACAACAACAGATGCTGGCTCTGCCTCAAAGGTTGTGCACTTAGCCTGAAACATTGAGTGCTTTCTCACAGGGGTTGAGGAAAGATACCCATTTTTTATTTCTTTTTTGTTATAATGTTTATTGCCTCAGTGAGGAGTAGGTTGTGTTATACTTGTAAAGAACGGTACATATAGGAATCGCACGCTACCCGCAGCCTGACCCATCACCAGCCCGGAATCACAATCCTCCACAGTACTAAGGCGGCAAGAAAGCCCACGAGTTGAACCCACCACATGTTCCCAAGACGCCTGCCACTGTTCCATCCCTAAAATAAAATTAGAACCCCCAGTAAAACATAAGAATGAAACCAAGCACTCTGAGACTCTCACTTCCCTACTCGCCCTACCACCCATGTTTGACCAGAAAGAGAACCCACCTCCAAGCCCAACAGTGTGGGGAAGGACCTGGCAAGAGTACTAGCCGACCACCTGCAGAAATCCAAAAACACATTTCCAGAATGTCCGAGATGCCCAGAAAGGTAACAAGGTACTACTCATTGAAAGGTTTTCCACTACGCTCATCTGCCAAACGACACCGTACGCCATCTCCATCACTGACTGCGAATCCCTTGATGCTGTTGTCACTCAGAGTAGCACCCCGGCATCACCAATGCGCCAGTTGGCAAACAGTGCTGATAGATAACCTTTCTTCGCCAGAGGTCGGGTGAAGCGTTCTCTTGGCTGGCCCTGCTGTCCTGCTCCTCGCACAGACTACTCCGCTGTGTTTGCCACCAAAGCATTTGCAAGTCTGTCCTATTTGGTGTGCATGTTTCACTCAACAAAGAATGTGCTGAACTGATCCAATGAGTGGAGCCCTTGCTTCCAATCTGTCACTCCTCCAGCCTCTGAATCTTGATGTGTCAAGCCACAGTATCGCGGAACCGGTGGATATCGAATGTGGTATTCATACTGATAGTTGAAAACAAACTGTTGGCATGCCCTGAAAGGCAAGGAAGGATTCTGATTGTCTATCGTCACGTTGCTCCCAAATTCTTCGATTCTAACTTGTCTTCGCAGTAAGCCATACGTTCTTTCAGGCTCTTGTAATTGCCAACTATCTCAATCAATCAATCTTCTCATATGCCCAGCTGCTCAGGCAGTCCCAGATATGTAACTCCCTGACTCTATCCATCCTTCCATCAAATGTCAACATTTCTCATCAGGTATGATTGAAAGGTGAACACAGCCCAGAAGTGAGCATAAGTCCTAGATGCTGGGTCCGTCTTCACTGAAGAGGCAGCAAACATAAGTCCCAGGCTCCGGGTCTGTCATCACAACTGAGCTATCGGAACTGCAAGCCCCACACAATCCTATGGTGTGGCTGATGACATTAAAAATGGCATTTTCAATTATTCTGTTGCATGATTCGAAATAACTTAAATCAGAAACAATTTCTGCAAACTTTTTCTCTCCCACTGCAGCATACCGCAGCCCATATGCACCAAACTTCACAGGAAATTCTCAGCAAGCCATACACAAATCCTTGGTAAGCCACCACCTGCAGATATGGGCCATTCAACTGAATTACCCTCAACCTGTCCTATTTCTAAAACCTCCTGCTCTTGCTTTTATTGTTGGTTTAATACAAGAACAATAACCTCTTGAGCTTAAAAAGGCTGCAATATGTGTGCGCTGAATTCTACCAACACTACATGCTGCCCATCACAAACAACGTAGGAAAAAATCATCTGTCATAATCATCGATGGTTTGTCTCAAATCTTCAGTCAGGTGGCCATTTCTGGATAGTATCCCTTGTGAGCATACTTTCAGCCAGATCCTGTAACAATAGATTGTCCATCGTTGCTGATTGCAACTTCCATATACCTCACTGATCCTGAAACCGAAAACAGTGTATCACTGCTGATTGGAACTGTCTACATGTAACTCAAGTGATCCTGGAACAATTTTTTGCTTTTTTTGCGCACATTATCCTACTCTCTGAGCTTTCCTAGGTTTGGATCTGCTGTGATAGACTTGTGGGTAGAGCTGAGGGGGGAGACAATGAGCGCAACAGGCACCGCGGCTGAGGACGATGCAAGAGCTTGGGCAACAGACTCTGACTGCAGCAGAAACCACAAGCCAAGCTGCTCAAGCATGAAATGTGGAGGTACTCACTGTCCATTCCACTTTTGCAGGGAGTCTACTTCGAAGATTTCTTCACAAACACAGGAAACGTTCTACATATTGTGAAGCAATGTCCCATTCAAGTCGCATTCATCACCGTCTTCGGTCAGGTATGTCGTTCGAGAATTATCTGTACGCTGGGCATTCAGAATGTTCCTGCATTTGTGAGAAATCTTCAAAGATGATGTTGACTGGAAAGGTGATTCGAATCTTGCGTTCGCGCTCCCGGTGGTCTTCTCTGGTAGGTGAACTTGCTAGTGGCAGTCGCAGTGCGTTCCTCTTTCGTTTCTTGGCCCGGTGTACTAATAGTGCTCTTTCGATTTAGGGCTCGCAGAGTTCACCTTAGTCCCAGTGTCCGCCTTGTTTTTCCTTAGATCTTCATCTATAAGATGAATCAATAGTTGATACGGCTATCCGATACTCACATTTTGAGAAGTGAAACCCGCCGCAAGTCGCGATACACATGATCGTGATGCTAAGCTCCTCAAACTGAATGATCTTTGTCTGGATTCGCGACAACTTCAGCACATTCCATTAAATGATGGCCGATGTACCAACTAAATATCATCTGTTCACTTCTTTGGAGTCTGTTCTTGCTGCTTCACCGCCCGCTAATGACTTTGTGTCACTACTCGACCCAATACCTTTCACTGCCGCTTGGTTTCCACTCTCAGTTTGAGCCCCTTGAGCCTGTGGTAACGTCTTTGGCGGAAACACTCATAAACGCGACCCAAGAATGTACTCCAGCGTCTCGCCCGGTTTTAACCGTCTCACAACGCCCTTTTCATCGATTTCCGTCCCCTTTTCCAAAACATCATAATCGCCCAACGTCGTCGAGGTGTTGAGCGCAGCGATCCAGTCCACTTCGAGGGAAAATTCTCTGGGTTGCCTTACGACGCTGAATCCCACTGTTTTTACTTTGGCACGATCGAGCTCGATCTGTCGGGCCTGGACGAATCCGTTTGCGGTCAACACGAAATCTTGGAATGGGATCTACGAGAACGGTGGATTTTTCATTCCGGAGCCATGTATAGTTGGTTGATTTAATACCATCACGGTTTCCCATTGCCCTGGTGTCTTGAAGTATATCCAATGTTGCCAGAGATGTGTTGGGTACAGACTGTCAGCCTGTAGATTCAGGAACCAGTGGCGGCTGTCCCCTCGTGCTCTGATCGCGAGATATCGGTATAGTGTGGTGTCCAATCGAGGCCGGTGGAAAAGTGTCAAAGGCATCTCCTGCATACGGGGGAATCAAGGTCAATAGCCTGTCCAGATGATGTGCTTTTTACCCACAAATCTTTGAACGAATGCCTGCGTATCCTGATCGCTTTATTTTCGAATTTGGTGGAATCTCTGTCGACAAATTTCCCCAAAACAATCCTTGCCATCACTCATGAGTCCGTTTCATATCCAATAATGCCTCGACTTATTCGTCCTCACCAGTCTTTTCTGGCGTCAGCCCCCAAAATGCTTCCGAATAGCTTAAATCAATCCAAAAACCATCACTAAGGTTTAGACGCCTCTAGTAACTTTCACTCGGGCCAAAGTACCTCCAATGTCCGCATCCGACCCTACCACTCACTTCTCCAAATCTTCCACGTTGTTGAAAGTGAATATCGACATCCGTTCCTTCCAGCTCAAATCCATCCGCATCGCTACGACGGCCCGCAATATGTCAGCCATCGAACTCCATCTCCAATGTCAACCTCGTAGATTACCCGCAACTGCCTCCTTCTTCACATGGTCTATCGAGCGTTTGAAATACGACGACAGTACTCCTGCCACTCTGTTCTTTGACATTGCTGCTCCAGTTCCCAACTCCGCAATGACGTTTTTGTTTCAGTTTTGGGGTTCAGCTTTTCGACCTTTAAAAACAAAACCAACGCGTCTGCGGTCCGGCTTAAGCTTCCCAACCAAAGATGCTCAAGGCTGCCGTTGCAAGCGCAAAAGCTCTCCCGCGATCCTTATGCACGCGGACCCAGTCTGCGCGCATGATCCTCAGTAGCAGGACGCTGTCGACAGGTATCGTACTGATTTGCATGCACCCCGTGCATCACACTCATCGGACATTTGTTCTTCCGCACCAAAATCAAGCAAACGGCAGCAATGGCGACTTAGTCAAATCAAACGAGCCCACAAACGGCTCTCAAGCTACAAAGTGGACTGTGGTACCGCAAAACCGCTTCCGGAACTCCGTCACACATCGGTAACCAATCTGTCATTTACACAAAGCTTCCATGCTGATCTTGGTGCAGGCTGTGGGTGAAACGGTACATGGACCAGGATCCTCCCGGCGCAATCAAGATCGGTACGGACGGGACTGTTTCCCCTGCATCCGATGCGCCAGTGGACATGCAACGTCCCTTGATCCCGAAACGCATGAAGGACTCATATGTCGAGGAATTCTTGCCCTTTAAGAGCGAGCCGCAGGTGAAGGAGGAGTACGTGAACGTGTACGGTGGCATAAGGTATTTCATCATTTGATTTGTGCGGCTTTCAGAAGACCTTACATTGAACTTCTTCCAGGATTGGCAAGATTTTAGAGGTATGATGCAAGGCTATCAGACTCACAAAAGCTTTTATCTGATGTTCAAAACGTGCGTGGTGCTTTTGCGATTAGGACCTCGGTATGCATTTTCTCATTGGTGATGTATACACCTCTAATCCCCTCGCACAGATGCGTTGTCCGGATCAGTGGCCTACAGCCACTGTGATGACCATGAGCCCTACACCCCTCCCATGCGCATTGTCACCGGTACCTCTTCCTCCCCTTTCAAATCACTCCTTACTCCCTCTAAAACACTGTCCCCCAGCAAGCGTCGACAGAATTGACCTTCTCTCACCGATCCCGCCCGACGTCGACGTCCGTCTGAGTGGCTACGTTTCCTACGTCGGCTCATCCTCAATGGAAGTATCCCTCTCGATGGAAACTGTCCCAGGCGGCATCGTTCCAACTGAAGACGGATTCACGATGATCAACCCCGAAGAGAAGGGCGTCCCGATTCTCGCGGCCAAGTTCACCATGGTCGCGCGGGACCCGTATACAAACAAAGCGACGAAAGTCAATCCGTTGAGATTGGAGACTGATGAGGAGAGGAAGATCTTCAGGCTTGGTGCTGGTGAGTGCGTTAGGTGAGATTGGTGAAATTGCGTTGTGCTGATGTTAGGGGTGTTTGGGTAGAGCATAAGGCGAGGAAGCAGGTCGCTGCGCAGACGTCGCTTTCGAAAACACCGCCTAGTGTCGAAGAGATGTTCTTGGTGCATGATTTGTACCTCAGTAGGTGGAAATGGATCGTTTTTATCGGTATTTATCAACGCCTGAAACAGACTCCATGAAGTATATGGACCGCGAATATGCTGAACCCAAGCCAAACGATGTGGTGCGTGGCTAACTAGTAATAATGGCACTTAAATCGAACATGTAATGTGTTTTGCAGATATGGATGACGGATACCGCCAAAGAATCATTCACTTTGTGCATGCCGCAGGTATCTTGGTACACCACCAAGTCGCTTAACCAGCAACCTAACCCTTTCGTTTTCAGGACCGCAACATCCACAACTTCATTTTCGGTGGTTATCTGGTAGCCGCATCCTACTCTTGAAAACCATGCATAGCAATACTCACACATCCCATCGTACAGATGCGTCTTGCCTACGAGCTCGCTTACGTCGACGCCCTCGCATTCTCCAAGTCGCGTCCCTACTTTATCGCCCTCGACGACATCGTAAGCATCAACCACTCAACTCCCCTCACTTCAAATGAAACGTTCACTGAAAAAAATGCCAACAGATCTTCCGCAAGCCAGTCCCAATCGGAAGCGTCTTGCACCTAAAAGCCCAAATCGTCTACTCTTCCAATCTCTCTGAACCCTCCAAAAACGCAAACACGTTCCAAGTCAGTGTGCGCGCGACGGTGGAGGACCCCCTAACGGGAACTAGGGAGCACACCAACACGTTCCATTTCACCTTTGCGACAAAGGCTGAGTGCGCGCAGGTGCTCCCAAGGTCCTATGATGAGTCGATGCAATTTATCGAGGGAAAGAGGCGGTTAGTTTATCAAAATGGAAGTGTCGGTGAGCTTTTGTGCTGATAGCTGGTTGGGTTTTTGTAGCAAGGAGGTTGCGATGGAGCATTTGAAGTACAATACGAGCGCTTGGGGTACTTCGATCAATCGCTGAGGATCGCACGCTTCGAGGCGCTGGGAAACAGCGTGATGGCCTCGTGAAGGTGATGATGGCCCTGCCATCTGTAACAAGGACCTTATAACTGGATTCAAAAACAATATACAAACATCCTTAGCAACTCAGTTTCATCTCCATCGGTATTATCAAGCTAATTAACATGTTTCGGGGATGCCCATGTCACCCCGATTGAGGTCAATTGTGCAAAAATACGTGTGCAAAAACGAAAACATCCTTTAGTTTCGGGGAGCCGAATGTATACTAAAATAGCGATGAGATGCAGGTTTTGTTTTGGGCTTCGAAAGAAACGCATTTGAAAGTACACATGGATCAAAATAGAAGCTCGAAAGGGAATGCATCGGGCATGCAGAAAGACTCCAGACGAGCGAGCTCAAAGCATGGACGACAGAGAAACGAAGGAGCGAAACCAGGCAAAGACAAACGGAAAAAGATAAAGCAAAGAAAAAAAGAAAAACTCATCAAACCCATCCAGCGAAGGCGACAGTGTCCTTTCTACAACCCCCATAAAACACGGACCAGAAACTCGTACACAAAATAGAAAATGATCCAATCAGCCGGTGTATCGTGCAGGTTCGTAAACAGAGTAATTAAACTGGTTGTTCCTGGCCTGCCCGCGTCTCTCCAACGTCCCCGTCCCGCTACCGACTCTCCCGCTCCCACCCTCGTCCGTACTTCCCGCCCCCGCCGTCGCATAAGTGTTCCTCCGATCGTCCTGAGCCGCTGCTGCGGGCTGCACATAGTACCCGTACATCTGGTAATCGTTCCCGTAGCTCCCATACGCCGTCGTTGTACCTCCGGACGTGTTCTGCGGGGCCGCGGTCGTAGAGTTGTATGGGACCGTGTAGTTTGCAGACGTTGCGTTAGCGTTGACGGTGGGGTAGTAGTAGTACTGGGCAGTGGATGTGTTTTGCTGTTGCGTTTGCGGGTAGTAGTAGTAATTCGAGCTTGGGACCGAAGAGGTGTTTGCCGCTGTCCCACCAGGACGGTAGTAGCTCGGGTCTTTGATGCTCGATGGCTGGTATTTCGGCGTTGCGGGTGAGGATCCGGAGATGGACTGTTGCTGGTTCCGGTAGGTGCTGGATTTTAAGGGCATGGATTCCATGTTGGGTTCGGAGATCACGGCGGGGACGGTGGGTCGTCGGTTCGAAGCGGCGTTGTTGGGGCGGGAGTAGATGGGGAGATCGGCGCTGAGCCTGGCAGAGGCTTTGCTGCCGCGGTGTCCGCCGATGAGCGCGGAGCGGATGAACGCGCCGAATGCGAAGAGGGCTAAACCCATTGCAACCCCGAGAAGGATGATGGAGATTCCCGTAGAGGTAGGCAACATCGTCGTTGTATCCGTGTTCGCAGCCGTGTTCGTCAGGTTCGCTTGCACTGCGAGGTTGTAAAGCGTTTCCGCGAGGGTGGCGACGGCAGGTGTGATGGCGCGGACGTAGATAATGAACGAGAGGGCGAAGGTGGCTGCGGTCGCGAGGACAGCGAGGCCGTTGAGCCCAACGCAGACCCAGGAGATGGCCGGGTTGGAGACCCCGACGCCAACGATGGCGGTGATAATGGAAAATAGGTATAGGACCTCGATACCGAGGATGAGGATGAAGATGAGAGGGTTTCCCGTGTAGACGCTGTTCACGGCGTTGGGGATGGAGGTCGTGTCGATCGCAGAAAAGCTGCTGCCGATGTTGGGAGCGGTGAGAGAGATCTTGGTGATCCCGGCTTTTGAACATTAGTGTGTGTCAGAACACTTCCGGAATGGACGTATAACGACTTACAGAACATCTCAACCGTGCTCACGCTGGTGCAGGTGGTTTGACCACTTATAGTAATGCATGTTCCCTATCCAACACGTTGGCGTCAATCTTTTGCCCTTCGCTTGTAATTGTCCCGCTACGCACCCAAAGCGTCAATGCGACCCTATCAAACTGCGACCTCAGTGCGGCAAACGGCAAGTTGTTGTCGACAGAGAGGAATGAGATAGGGCTGAGGAGTGGCCAATACCCCGCAATAAGGGGGATGAGGAGCAGCGCCCCCGTCAGAAAGCTGAGGGCAACGCCAACGATGGCGGAAGATTTCGAGTTTAGCGCAGACATTGTTGCAAACTGCGTTGGGAGAGCTCACAGAGCCTGCAGAGTGTGTTGAGAGATAAATGGAGAAAGGGGGAGATAAAGCAAGATTCTCACCAGTTGGATTAAAGGTGAGCGATATATCCACTAGCGCAAAAGTTCATGAGTACGACGAAGTCCGCCGCTGCTGAGCGGAAAATTGCGCTGAAGAAGCGGGTGATGGTGAGTGAGGCAGTCCAGAGAAATCGTAAGTTCCGCCGAGAATTTTTGAACGTGTGACTTTGTGAAGTTAAAAGAATGGAAGAGAGTTCATTGATAAGTGGTCGTGTAGACCAGAAAACGTTCATGATCTACTCTGTCGATATCTTTTGGTGGGAAGAGCTGCTCAGCAGTTGCTAGCCATACCAGCGCTGAGATCATTATATCCGCCTCCTGTAGCCCAACTCGATCGTCGTTTCGGCGTATTTCGGAGCTGCCTCCCTATATGTTGTGCTTCATTCTGGTTAATACCTTTCTGTCTTTTAACTTGGCTCTGCTTCTTCTTAATTGTCATGGGGTCCACGATGCCAGTGTAGCAACATCGTTGTGCTGCTGGCCATCTTACACTGGTCAACTCAGACGCCCAACGACCCCCTAAGTCGCATCCCTCGCCTCCAAATGCTCTTCCGATCTTTGTCCCTGCCCTCCAATTTAAGTCGGCCAAAGTGCATGCATCAACTTCCTTGGCAGCGACACTATCCTGATTTCAGACCCAGAGTACATCTCCATTCTGTTGACAAAAACAGACACATTAAAGACTCTCAATCTGATCGTTGCGGCCCTTCAAAATGTTGACCTCGGGGAAGTCCGTTTCGGTCAACAACGGAACTCCAGCCCCAGCGAAAGTAGCCCGAAAGCTCATTGAGCAACCTGCGAGAGTCGATCGTTGCAGTAGGTGTGCGGTTTCTCAGCGATCTCCACACGGAGTTCGCACTCGCACACAGCTCGATGACAGAAAAACAACCGGAGAAAGATCCAAATGGTCTTTTCGGGTATGTTTTCAACAAAAATAACGCTTTCGATACGATGATGGTTCTTGCATTCGATATGATATACGAGGAGGACTCAAACCTCGTCGTTTTGGACGACATCCGAGCGGATCATGACAAAAATCAGTTCACGCTGATGCAACTTCGATCAGTTGCTCGGAATTACATTAAAACTCGTTCGGATCGCGACACTGACAAGTCAGTTGAAAAGAGTCGAGGCTTTCGGAGACTCTATTCTCAAGCACGCGACATGGAATCCTGACCGTGTCGAAGCAAAAATGATCAGAGGGTTTCTGGCATACCAGAACGAATTCGATGGAGATAAGCTTGGTTATGATGTTGTGATCAGCAACGTCAACAGCAGTCTTGCTTGGGGCTATGATACCTACAGCATGCAAGACTTTCCCGCATTTTCCGATTGTCGAGTAGCCCTATTCAAGTAACCAAGGTGTAAGTTTCGATCGTTGCGGTGGGCTTGCAGCTTCGAGATGATCTGCGGAACGAGATCGAGCTTTCTCAGCTCAAAGAACACGACGACCTGATGGCGTTCGGGAAGGACCAGATTGTGAGAATGTTTAAGAAGACGGCTATCGGCGCATGGTGCTCGCATTTGGCATGAAGCGTGACGAGACTCCAAGTGGATCGATCTGCAGAACTTGGGCTGCGAGGATTCCTTGCGAAACAAAGCTCTCCCGACAGTGAAAAAGTTAACTACGACATGCTGACCAGCAACGTCATTGGAACCTTGATTGGAACCTTTGATACTACGTCGAACACGTCGTACAACATGGTGCATTGGTTGGCGAGAGCCTCGCATACAGGAAAAGATCCAGAAAGAAGTCGACGTTGTTCTGAATAACGTTGCGAGAATCGAAGAAATTCGCGAACATGGATGCGAAGGAGGCATCTTAGTGGTATCGGGAGTTCGAGAGGCCATCGGATTGCTTCGATCTGGCCATGGCGGAAGTCCTCTACTTCAGTTGTGGTAATGTGTTCTGAGCTCGAGGCATTGTATAAACCAGCTCCGGAGTACGTGAGGGTTTCAATCCAACTCCGCTTGCTCTGCGCTACAGATTCGGAAACGAAATAAGATCAGTTGAAGGGATCCGGGCCTGCAAAACATCCGATAACACCATTTCGCATCATTCTATTCGACAGTTGGATATATAAGCTGCTTAACTTACAGCAAAACATGTCCATGCATTTGGCCTAACATATAATATTGGTGTTCTTAGCTGACACTCGCAAAATCATGGCTCTTTATGAGCATCAGTCGAGATAGTTAATCCCATTAGTGGATCCAATCTGTCCTGAGTCTCAGACGTTACGCTCAAAATGTATTCTGAAGGAAATTAATGGCAGTTTTTCACTAAGAACTTTGACAAGCTGGACAACTTCCAAATTCTTTTGACAATTTGAAATCCTAGCGGTAGTGTTCCCAACGAACAACTTAAACAGAAATGAACGGATCTTCCTTCTGCAGACTCAAGACCAAGACCACCTCACTGCGCTTAAAAGCTTGGTTTGGTCCAGCCTGCCAGCTGTGCACGGGAAATTTTCCTGTGATGGTTTGTGGCACCCAATCAGAATTTTGGTAGACACCATCGTAAGTGATGAAAGACACGATTAGCCCGACGAAGGTATCAGTTTGCTGCAGATCAAATTTATAGCTAGCATGGGGTGACATTTGCAGTTTTTGTATTCACTTCGAGACAATCCTGCAGTTCTGCACTTAAAAGTCCACACGCTCCACACCGAGAGTTCGATGATTACAGCAGCGGCAATCCTCGTTGTTGTCACGTTGCTCACCGTTGTGTTGTGGTGGAGCCGAAAGGATGACCCTCGCCTCAGTCGCTTCCCTTCACCTCCGAATGCCCTTCCGATCCTCGGGCACGTACTTCCGTTCTTTACGACCAGTGCGCCCACTCAGCTCTTCAACAAGTGGGCTTGGGAGCACGGCCCGCTCGTTCGGATCAACCTCCTCGGCACCAACATGCTGCTGATCTCCGACCCAGACCTCATCTCCGCAATTTTGAAGAGGGCAGAAATGTCGCTGAAGTGTGCGAGCGTGATGGTGGACGCAATGGAAAGCGTCGGGCTTGAGAAAATCATTGTGGTGTTCAGGGGACCTCTGAGCCACCGCAGGGTCGTCCGGAAGCTCATCGAGCAGCCCTTTTCACCAGTGCAGGTTTCTAAAATGCACGAATCGATCGTCACGGTTGGTCTACAGCTTCGGGAGGATCTGAGGAACGAAATTGCTCTGTTTCAGCTCAACGAGCAAAACGACGCAATGGCTTTCGGGAAGAGTCAGGTCGACCTCATGCGATTGTTCAAGAGAACATCTTTTGATGCGATGATGGTGCTCGCGTTCGATATGAAGTACGAGGAGTACTCCAAGATGATTGATCTCAGTGACCTTGAGCAGATTACGCACAAGATCGACGCGCGCGTACAATCTCCGTTTCCCTACTGGAAATACATGAAGACGCAATCAGATCGGGAATGCGACGAGTCGGTAAAGAGAGTGAAGGCGGCAGCGGACCACTTCATCAAACATGCGATGGAGAAACCCGATCGTGCGGAGGCGAACTTGCTAAGAGGATTTTTAGCTAACCAGAGCTCTCCCGACGGTGAAAAAGTTGACTACGATATGCTCATCAGCAATTTTATTGGAATCTTGATCGGTGCTTTTGACACTACCTCAAACACTCTGTACAACATCGTGCATTGGTTGGCAAGAGAGCCTCGGGTACAGGAGAAAATCCAAAGCGAGGTCGATGGTGTTCTGAATAGCGTGGAAAGAATCGAAGACATTGCAAAACTGGACCCGAAGGAAGCGTTTAAATACGTCCATGCAGTAATTAGAGAATCCAATCGACTGACTCCATTCGTCTTTGGCACTGGCCATGTAACGACGCAGGACATCGACCTTGGATCGCTGTCGATTCCGAAAGAGACTGCGATCATGCTATTGAACACCACCGCTATGCTGAAAACATCAAGTTTTGAAGATAAATTCGAGTTTCGCCCGGAACGTTGGGGGTTGTTGGACCCGAATGAGGAGCTGAGAAAGAAGGAGCTATCCTCATATAGGCCGTTCAGTGGGGGCGCCCATATCTGCCCGGGTCGGCATCTGGCTATGGCGGAGCTTATCTATTTCGTTGTGGTACTGTGCTCTGAGTTCGAGGTTTCGTATAAACCAGCTCCGGAGTACGTGAGGATATTCGCTCCAACCCCACTTGATCTGCCGCTGCAGATTCGGAAACGGAACAAGGCAAAGTGATCAGATCCCGCCGGGGTTGATTTATGAATATCATGCATTTCTTCATTTGACACATATTAGTCTGAGTTGAAGGCTGGTCTAATTCTTGCGAACCTTTCTGCATCGAAGATAAGCGACTTGATGGAGAAGAATTCTATGGCAATCTCCACACAGTTTCTTTCAGTTCAAAATATAGTAATAATTATGGCAGTAAACTTGCTCCAGATGAAGATTTGTCTCCCAACCTTCACAAAGTGCGTTTAGCTACCTTCCCGATAAGGCAGTAGCAATTGCCAGAATGTCCCCGGCTCTTGCACCATCTCCTAATCCAGCACAATACGTACTCCCAGCAATACGCTGCCTATACTTCTCGAGACTCACCCTTCAGTCAAAGAGAGTGCTCGCCGGCGCACGCGAAATTCGCCTCGAAGGCTCTAGATGTGCGGGCCAATGGGACGGTGTGTGTACACATGCCGCTAAAACCCAATATTCTGGACGAGATCGCTAAAGAGAGATTACATGAATGATCTTGGACGACGATATATACATATGGTGGTGTTTTAGCATAATATGGAGCCGCTCCCGCCGGGACCAAAGCCCGCGTATTGCAACCTCCCTGGCGGACATATTTTTCATACTTTGTTGAATGGACGTTTACCTCCATCATTCGATGAGCTAGGTCATCTATCATCTTTTGGACGTTCACATCATGCTAATGTTCTGCACATTACTACCAAAGTGGGCCTAATGGTATTTGGTATAGATCGCAGTGGCAGTACTGGGATCTGATATGCGCGATGGGTCGTTCGAGGTTATCGATATTGCATACCCGAAATTGGACCGGCAATCACCACTTCCAATGTCCATAGGTACTATCACACATGCGGTCTGAACAAAATACTGACATTTTTCAGAAGAGGACGAAGATCCCAACATTGCGATCGTGTCTGGGATCAACATTGATGAGAAAGGTGTGGGAGTGGAGGCGCATCTATTGGTTGACTACCTTTCTGGGAAGCTGGATGTATCGACGTAGAGCTGAGTTACAGCCCATTGCGATCCTTGGTAGATGATTCTGTCCCATCGAGTCAGGAAGATGTATGTCGGATAGCGAGATTGGCTATTGCAGGCAACACCATCAACCTCGCAAAACCAACAGAGGAAGAACTGCACCAGGTGCCATCCAATGCCATGAATTCAAAACAAAACTAACTTTCCGTTCATGCAGCTCCGAATACGAAGAGCCCGGCACAGGTAAAATACGGCACCACTACGTGCGAACTCTGCGCATCCATTAACGCCGATAACATCCCCGCCCGAAAGTGATCCGGCGTCTTACCAACTCCCCCAACTGCCGATGCACTTTGCACTCTTTCGAAAATCGCAGGGATACAACTCCTTCCATGTGGACGAATCCGCATGCGTTAACAGTCGACGGAGTAAGGCAAGGCTCCCAACAATTTGGGGGTGCATTCATTCTTAGTGGAAGTGTATTGGACACATTGGGCCAGAATCTGGACGACATATTCAAGTATGTCCAACCGGATGATCGAGATGGCGGCCAAAATACTGCAATGGTGTGTAAGTGTTAAATTGAAGCCATCAGGTTAGACCAATTTCCTACTTTTTCTCTTCCGACTCTCGCTCCCTCCCAATAATTTCCTTCTTTTCTCTTCCACGACCCTCTCTCCACCGTGCGATGGCACGGTCCGCGGATGGTCAAGCGTTACAAATTTAGCGTTTCTCCCCCGGATAATGGCATAATTCTAGTCATATATATGGGTGTGTGCATCTGGGAGAGCCGGTCTTTCGGTTATTGAACTATAGCTTAACACATCATGACGCTCTCTGATTCTTACTCCGACTCCGACTCCGACTGGAGCCTCGACCACTTCGATGACCTTGAGTGCGACGAAGACGAATCCCTCTCTTGTGGTTCAGACCGCCCCTCCGCCTCCCTCCTCACCTCTCTCGAAAACATAACCGATCGCCACGAACAATCCCTCCTCGCCATCCAGCGCACCTCCACTCGCCGCATCGCCTCGCTCTCCTGTCGCCTGGAGCAGCGTCGAGCGCACATCCTCTCCAGAATAGACCGCCTCCACCACCGCATCGACCGCTCCCGCTCCATCGTCGATAACCTAATGGACTCAAACTCCCACGACGACCGCGTCGCATCGCGAGTCCGCCGACACATTGGCACCATCGACCGCACCCCAGTGGCGCTCCACGACCTCTCGACGACACTTGAGAAGCTCGAGAGCCGCGCAGAATGGATACTGAAACGGATCGAAGAGGACGCGCAGCGTGCCGTTGAGCGCGCAACTGCGGAGAAAGAGCGTCTCGTGAACGTTCACCGACGTTACATCGAGATTTCTGCCTCTCGCGCGCAACAACTACAGCAGCAACAACAACAAGCTGCCGCAGCCAACGCAACAAAACAAGCCGCTGAAAATGCCGCAGCTGCTGCACAACCAGCATCGCGATCCCCCCCAGTCGTCCTTCCCTCGCGTTCCCCACAACAACAGCACTACATCTCCTTCGTCGCACCACCGCAACCCCAGCAACGTACCCTGGGACGCCCAACTCCCCGCCCTGGCACGCAAGCTGTCCAGTTCCGACAGATCTACGTCAACCACCTCCAGCAGCTCCAGCGACACCACCCAGTGCAGAACACCACTACACCCACAGTCGCGCAGGAAGTCGACCGACTCGTTGGGATCCTGCAGGGCATGCTGGGATCCGCGCCCGACCTCGTTTCAAACGCACTGTGGCCCAACTCGAATGCGGCAACTACGGACGTGACGGCCCCGATACGGACCAACATCGTCGTTGACCCGCCTTGCCACGCAGAGCAGCCTGCTTCGTGAATCGAATGATTTTGGCGAGTCAATGGATTTTTCGAAATTCAGAACTTGAAGTGCCTACATCGATGTCGTTCATCGTACCTGAATGTACTCCCCCCCCCTCAGATTGGAATCCGACGCAGTGTGCCCCTTCGAGCACCACCATCGCGCGAAGTGTTGGTCAGAACAGTTGGGATTTGAGGGAGTGTTTCAACAAGCAACACAGCGAAGTACCGCAAGCAATGATCCGTTGACTCTTAGCTTTTTGTCCGGAGCTTTCGTGATTGCGGGTTTGTGGTTTTGACTTTTGTTTCAAGAGTTAAGGGTGGAAGTGACAGCTTGCCATAAATGTGGTTGTTCCTGCTGACATAACCTGAAATATTTGCATGGTGCAACTTCTATGAGATTCTGAATGTAACAATGTGCACCGAGGTTATTTGGCCTTGATTGTCGATCTTGTCTTCGATTTCGAGAACTCCTCGCCGCTCTTTTCAATGGCCAAAAAAGTTATTCCGTAATTCTCTGTCGCCTTCATCTTCGAATAAGAAGATTGGGCTACCGAACGGTCCATCTTCTGAATGCTCGCTCATCTCTTCAACCAACATTTCGTCTTGAATCTGATCTTGTGTTCGGGTTTAGTCGTGTGTGTGTGCACATGCACACTTGTGTAAAGCTCACAACGGACTGCCAAGCAGAGAAACCATGGTCGGCACCGCTGTGCTGCCAAAGCTCCCCGAAATATGCCACAATGCGTGACGATTTCCGAGAGAAACAATCCACATTGACTCAACAACAACAACGATTGATTATCACTCGGCAGGAAAAACGCGGGCACTTTCGAGCTAGTTTCAATTTGCACATAGAATATCGGGATCCAACAGGAAAATCGTGGGAGACAACTTTATGTCTCTTGAACCTTCGAACGAAACTTCCGAAAAACCTTTCCCAGATCAGATATCTCACCAACACGCATCATACCACGAGCCCCACATCCAAGGAGATGTGCTGCGTGATGAAATAACGTGCTCCTATTTTCACTTTATCGAATCGCTGCGGGTCAATGCAGCCGTGGGACCTGGATTCCACCAGATCGTACAGCATTATGAGAATGGAAAACGGGCTGTCGAGCATCGAGGCAAAGAACAGCGCATTCGTGACTCGTTATTTCCAATTCACATTCTCCATTCTCCGACTCCCCATCATTGAGAATTGCGCAACATTTGTGGTTTCAACCTTTTACGGTCAAAAAGGAGTGCCAGTGCTGCACAACTAAAAGGTTCAGTACCGTGGGAAGCGGCACAGAAGACAAAGTTTTCAATATGTGCGTCGGCCTTTCCTTGGGTCTGTGCAAGCCTGAGAGAGCTTTCATGGTATGTATTGGGCAACGGTGCAAGCCTGAGAGAACGTTCATGGTATGTATTGGGCAACGGATGCTTGTGGAGTGAAAGGAATTCCGGTGCACAGAAAATGCATAATCGGCTTGTTTAACCTCAATCCATTTCCAAAATTCCTTATCCCTCTACGACATGCATGCGTGGAATTTCTACAAAGGCTAAGAAACATCGGACAGCTCTTGTGTTGTGGACACACACTGACTCAATATAACCGGTTGTCTCAAGCGATGTGTTGACATCAAAAACCTAAGGTCATACTCTGACGGTATGCAACATTTTTGCACGCAGCTGAATCATCGAACAGTCACAGTACTTTTCAAAACGCTTATTTCTGCAAACGAGAATACAGCAAACGCATATGTAGACTTTACGGGTCAAATCCTGAAAGTGCAAGTACACAGGGTCTTCGGCTGCCACGGTTGCTCTTCCAAACCCTTCAGTAATAGCCCGGTCGAATCTTTTTGAATCTGCTCTGGAGTGCGGTTCTTGCAGCATTCCCGGCCGAGGGACACGAACGCATCCTGTTGACTCACGTCGGTAGCTTGAGCGCCGCAAACATGCGGAAAAGCTCCAAGGCAGCAATGTTCATGCCTCTCCAAATTGGCGATCAGCGATGATCCGACGGCTTTCACTGTGAAGGGAACCCCGGGGATCAGAGCTGCTAAGGTGCCGGCAGCACTTTCAGCCTTGTCCATGACGAGTTGGCATGCAGCAGCAGAGCACTTGTGAAAGAGCTTGTGGATAATGAATACCACCTCCCGAGACCTCAAGTGCGGGGTTAATTTGTCATTGAATGCGTGACGGAAGGTAAAACCCGGTGGAGTCGTCGGATCTATAATTGTTGGATTATGAACGGTCCAGGTATCTATTACTACAGTCACTTTAACAACCATGCACATAACACACTACGACATAACGGATAGATTGGAGACGTCCAAGTTCTCTATGTTAATGGTACAGTGCACACCAACTTATGAATATTCCATCCAACAGCAGATTAATGAGGTCACCTCTCGAAATGGTGTTGCAAAATGTCAACATCTTGGGATGGAAGTGTAGATCCAAGCATACTTGCTCGAGTTTGCTTGCACAGTGTGGACCCTGGTGTTATTGTTTCATATGCAAATGAACTGAAGCAAGAGATCGAGCAGCCCCAACTAATCTGAACAACATTCGCAGTGATGGGAGGCTGCAGCCGATACGTTCTCCATTAACCAAACATTATATTGCCCTTCCACAACGCTCGTTGAACGTGAACCGCTGTCTCCCCGCCATTACAAGATCTCCAATCGATAGTCTGCGAAATTTTCTCCATGATTAGCCTGCAGTGCTTACTAACCAACTGCTTCTACAAGTCCCGCATTCGAAGACCAGGTACATCTGATCCAAATCGTATCCACAAAGAAATCGACATTTGTACCTCTTCCGCCACCATTCTGCACGTCCGATCCAAATCGTATCCACAAAGAAATCGGCATTTGTACCCTCTTCCGCACCATTCTGCACGTCCCGTCTACACTCACAACGTTCATTTCTGTACCCGAAATCTCAAGCTCGAGCCCAGCGTTCTTCCCGCCATTCCTGCACGTCCATGTATCGCTTCAAAAACGCATTCTTCACATCAAGCCCGCAAGTTCAACAGCTATTTTAGTTCTCGCTTTACTTTTTGCGTACTTTCGCTCGGCAGTCACCACCATCTTCCACCACTCCAGAACGCCAACATGTCCCGTTCTCGTTCGCGAGACCCATGGCCAGGCTTCCTTCGGCGTTGAATTTCAACCCGCTCTTTTCCACTGCTGCACCTGTGGCTCGGAGTGGCGATGGACGCGTTGGAGCAGTTCCGGCTTGCACGGGCGCCAGAGGGTTGCACGATCTACTACATACCGGAATTCGTGTCGCAATCCGCAGAGTTTGACGAGCAGGACCATCTACTGAGAAAGGTATATGCTGCACCGAAAGTGAAATGGACACAGGTGAGTGTGTTGTTGGGGCGGCCTCAACCACTCTGACCACTCGGTGTGTTGTAGTTGAAGAGAAGACGCCTCCAGAGCTGGGGAGCTTCGCCAATATACACAAAGGAAGAGCGAGACGAGGGAATAGCGCCGAATCTGACGCCCAAGAATACAATCGCGATCGACGAGAAAATGCCAGAGTGGTTGGACCGTCTAGGTGGGAGGTTGGCGGACCTCGGAGTATTCAATGGGACAGAGGGGTGTGATCCTGCAGACGGCCAGCAATCTTTGTCTACCTCATCCAGCGGTTCTACCCCAGTACCAAAGCGGATTGTACCCAACAATTGCCTTATAAACGAATACGAGCCATCGCAGGTCAGAATAAGCTCATCTTTCCCGAGTTCGTGAAAAACTCAACGAATTGACTCAGGGGATTATGCCACATTTCGATGGTCCAGCATATTTAACAGCAGTTGCAACGGTTTCACTGGGAGGCCCGTGCATGCTCGAATTCTACCACCCAAAAACCCATCCAGACGCTCCCAATGCGCCAACTCGTCCGGAGTTCGGGGTGTATGTTGAACCCAGAAGTCTTCTTATCTTGCGTGACGGTGCGTACACGCGCTACCTGCACGGAATATCCGAGACTACAATGGATGTTCTTGATCGAGAGTTTGTGATCAATTTCGACGAGTGCGGGATCGCGTCGAGGGGCCATTCGAAGAAGGACGATAATACTTTGGTCGAGGTTCTTCGTGAAACGACAAGGGTATCGTTGACGTTCCGGAGAACGAAGCGGGTAGCTAAGACGAATGTGATGTCGCTTCTCGGGAAGCGCAAGTAACAGGAGCAATGCTATTGATGAATCGGAAACTTCAAGATACTGTGGCCTCATTGGAGAACGACCCTATTGCCCCCAAACATGACATAGCACACTCTCATCCCAATGAAAAACGACAGCGAGGTCCACATCTTCCTCGAAAACTGAATGGATGTGTGCACAAGCTCGTCCAACAAAATAGCAGCCACCACACCCGCAAAAGCCACAAAAGGGAGCTCAACGCAATCTCAATGTATTCAATGCGTAGCTGAATGTAGCACCGCCAATAAGCAGCCCCAGAGGCTCTTCGAGCTGTTCAAAATGTGTAGAGAAGGTACACCTTGTTAGTCGATCCTTGTGTTGCTGCCCAGAGCGAAATTGCGATAGCCACGCCCTCTGTAACACAAGTCGAGATCAAACACAACTCTTCTTTGTAATCCGATGATTAGGAAACCTGGGATGTTATGAACGAAAATGGCTGCCCCATCTGCAAACCGAGCTCCCGACATCGATGCGAACGCAAATGCGTCGTTGCACAAACTCGTCAGTGGCTGCAATGAATGATTTCCGTTTTTTATTTTTTATTTCTTTTAGTCGAACCTTTGGTCCCCAGATCAAACTCTCGCAGCGCTCCTGAAGCAATCAGCGTCTCGTCTTCGCAATATCCAGCGATCGTGTGATGCTTCGATTAGTTATGAATCACAGACTATACAAGCAAAGAAACTGAACATATGCTCCACCATCCACCCACCGCGACAATAATGCTCGTCCGCGGAATCACTGACCAAGACATCCCCGCCGTTCTCGAAATCTACACTCACTACGTCCAAAACAGCGTCGCGACCTTCGAACTCACCCCTCCCTCCCTCGCCGACTTTTCCAAACGCGTCGACTCGATCCGGACCAGCAACCTGCCCCACCTTGTCGCAACCGCCGAAGAAAACCCCAACTCGGTCCTCGGCTACGCATACGCGTCGTTCTATCGCGCTGAACGACATGCGTATCGCCACACTGTGGAGATCAGCATCTATTTGTCACACACTTGCTTGCGGAGCGGAGCGGGACGGGCGTTGATGAATGCGCTGGTCGCTGGGATTCGGGAGCGTCAGCCGCACGTGCGGGAACTTCTGGCTGTGATGGCGGTGGATACGGTTGGGAGCGGGGTTGGGGTGGAGATGTTTTATCGAAAGATGGGGTTTGAGGAAGTAGGGAAACTGAAGAAGGTCGGGTACAAGTTCGATCGGTGGATTGACGTGATGTTCTTGCAAAAGAGTTTGGTGGTGGAGGCTTGATGAGAGTTTGAAGAGATACCGCCTCTTGTGAGTCTTGCACAATGTGTATTGAGTATGAGCAAATAGAGCGTAAAGGGATTTACAACTTGGAAAACAGCGACCGCAGCTCTCAAGACTCTCCTGTCCAGTCCAAATACGCAACATGATCCGCACAACCACTGCTACTCTGGAACCCATAACCTCCATGTCCATAGTTGTGTACAAGCAACGGCTTCCCGGATTTCGTGACTGTACAATGTAATCCTCAGGCATAAACCCTTTTCCTTTCACGGGAATCACCCCAGCCTCTTCGGCCAGTCTCGAAAGAAAAGCCAAAGCCCAAGAAGCCTGCACCGAAACCAAAGGAGGAGGGCGCTTCGAAGCAAAGCACAGGGATAGATTCCTCACGCTTTGAATAAATCGATACAGACGACGAAGACGAAGTGGTGGAAGCGTATCCAATTCCAAAAGCGTCGGAGGAGCATAAGGTGAATCAGAACAAGGAGTCTCTCGTGGCCCGTATTCTTTCTGTGCCCCGAACACAAGGAGAGCGACCTGATTGCACAGTTCCACGAAGACTCGACGTTCAGGGTCCATCTTGAGACCATGTTTGACGATCATTGAAACAGACCAGGTTGGGACCCGAGGTGCAAACTACACTTCGGAAAAGCTGTATGTGTACTTTGAGATGCGGGAGGACTTGGATCTGGCGGAAGGTGGAAAGAAGAAGGAAAGACGTTGATTGCTGAAGATTGGAAAGGATTTGCCTTTGGGGCAGGTTCTGTCGAGTAAAGACTTCAGAGCGGTGGACGGGATGGGAGTGTTTTTCGTGTTGCCGAAGAAAGGCGATTTTACGAAAACGTTCAAGAAGCAGTATAGTGCACCAAAAGCGAAACCAAAATAAAAACTTGACACACCACACCAAGTTGCTCAATACCGAAGCTGTTCAAGTTGGCCGAGTCGAACACTCCGCTGAACTTATGATTTCTTTGCAAGCAACAGCTTACGTGCAGGTAAAAAAGTATGAAACAGAGACAAGATCCGTCGGCTCACTCTCCCTCATTTCCTAATGTTCCAAGTCCGATGTGATTCCCGACTTCCAACGCGCTCCGGCTTTCTCCGCCACTCACCTTTGCAAAAATCTCAGCGGTCACCGTCAGGTAGGGAGTCGCTCACTGTGTTGGACAAAGGTGCATGCATCGGTTTGGCACACTCCACGGCATTATTACTATTATCTGGATGAGCCGCCGACGTATTTCCTGCCATTCTTGAGGCCAAACCCGGATCTCGTCTTAGTTGCTCAATTAAATCTCATAGCGATTTTCCTCTTTATTGCCAACTGTCCAGGTTACTATGGCTACATTGAAGTTGGTGCCAAGGGCTGTCGCAGTGGCGACGTCGTTGAAGAACCCCGCCGTTGGAGTCATTAAGACATACGGGGGCCACGGCCATGGCCATGCGTCTGCTCCATCCAACACCAAGGCTGTGCTGTCGAACATGCAGGCGAAACTCACTACGACCTTTGCTGGTGGTAAGACCGAACGCTCAATATTTTACCCAGCTTTGTAACTCAGTCGATGGGGTCCGTAGGGAATAAGAGCGCGGTGGTGCAGCGACGCTTCTACGCTTCCCCTCCACCAGCTTACGTAGGCGGCCCTGACTCTGACCCGACCACTCCGCCGGACACGAGCTTCTACCAGGCCCCACCTGCCTCGTACGACACCACCACCGCCAGGACCTTCTCATACTTTATGGTCGGCTCGCTCTTGACTGTCACTTCGGTCGGAATGAAGAACTTCATCACGGACTACGTCGTTACCCTCTCTGCTTCTGCTGATGTGTTGGCCATGGCCAAGGTCGAAGTTGACATTTCTACCATCCCCGAGGGCAAGAACGTCATTGTTAAATGGCGTGGAAAGCCCGTGATGATTCGTCACCGCACTGCTGCTGAGATCGAGGAGGCGAACAGCGTCAACTTGGCTGAGTTGAGACATCCCGAGACCGATGCCGAACGCACAAAGAACCCTGAGTGGTTGGTCATGTTGGGCGTGTGCACGCACTTGGGTTGTGTCCCAATTGGAGAGGGTGTGTATTGTCCGAGATCAGTGTCTGAGGGAATGGTTTTCTCACGATTATTTTATCCAGCGGGCGACTATGGTGGATGGTTCTGCCCGTGCCACGGTTCGCACTACGACATTTCGGGCCGCATTCGCAAGGGTCCTGCTCCTCTTAACCTCGAGATTCCTGAATACACCTTCAACGACGATGGGAAGTTGGTGGTTGGATAGAGAGCAAATCCTGTTGCATCCAAATGCTATTGATACATTCCTAAGAAATTTTATTCTTTTTTGAATCCTCAAATCAATTCTGTGGGAGTGTAGAAGGGCTATTAATAGGCCTCACGCGACAAAGATGGGGTCGGTGAGACCGACAGAGACTATTCTGCTCTCCAAGAACGCTGGCACCTCTTCGCCTAGCAACAATGTTCCCACACCTTCCAGCGATGTTGATGTTCTTGCGGAGGATCAAGTTGACAGAACCGATTGCAATAGCAGGATGAGGATCTCTCGCTGGGCAGTTTTTGACAGTGATGATGAAGACCATATTGCTCTTTTCAGTCAGCGGGCGATGAACGGGAATAAGCAAGAGTTGTCAGAGTATGATCTGGAGTGGGAAGTTACGGTAAGCCACCAAAGGCTTCGATATATTTAGTTGCGATTCATCGCTTATGTTGGTTTTTTAAGGAGGATCCAACAGCTGCAGTCGAGGATGTCATTCTCCGAGATGGGTGAAACTCATTGGAGACTTTTGCAAACAGATGAAGAGAACGATGTCGGTTTGAGGAAGTTGATCGCGGACTCTAGGCCGTTGGCAGAGACGAAAGAGGCTCAGGAGAATCTGGTGGAACTTGCACCTGCAGAAGAACACCTGATCAATGCTTTTGACAGACAGATGCGCAATGCTAAGCTGTACGTGGACCCGACAGACGTGTACCTTAGGAGAATGAGGACAACGACGTATTTAATGGAAAAGGCCAAGCCTGCGACGATCCCGATCCCGATGACGATCATGACGCCGAGGGTACGTAAATTATGGCAACAGCTTGTTTGGTTTATACCAATTCCCTTCCAGGAAGCAACTGCGGCAGAGATACATCTTCTCGAACAATCATCAATGGAAGAAGTAGCAAACCAACGTTCAGGAGATGCGTTCACTGCAAAGCTATCCACTCTAGCAACGAAATGCGCTTTGACTGGCATTATCCAAGCAAAGGAGGATCGAAAAAATGTTGACTCTGAAGGATTTTCCAAAAACCAATTTGTTTGACAAGCTGGAAAGAACGCGCACAGTCAAAGTCAAAATGTGTAAACGAGTGCGGAGATCACCATGTATGGCAGCAAAGCCGAAATGGCCCAGATATGGAATGGTTGTTGAACTTCTAATATACAGTTGCATAACAGAAAAACGAAACAGAAATTGCATTCGATGTTCAGTTACATCCACCGCCTTTCGTGCAGCCGTTGAAACAACCAGTGGACACCCACGCACCATTGTCGCAATAGGGAATTGTGATGAGCGAAGTAGTTGTTGACGGACAAGCCTATACAACAAGGAAAGAACATGTCAGCAGTAGTTCACTTGCCTTCGCAAACGCTTGGACCTACCCCAGCCCCTGAGTTTGAACAGGGACAAATATTGTCACCCGCTAAATTTTTGGGTCTTCCAGGGGAACCTTTGCCGTTGCTGCACTTTTGCTGAATGCCAAGGGCGGAGGCCGCTCCCTTAACGCCGAGACATCCTGCAGACATTTCTGTCCACCTGAAGTTGGTGCACTCGAAAAGTCGGTTGTTGAAACACCAATAGTTAAGGTCGCTGCACGAGGTTCCATCTATGTCGCTCCCCCCTCCGTTGTTTCCTCCGCTACTTCCTCCGCTGTTTCCTCCGCTATTTCCTCCGCTACCGCCCCCGGTGGTACTCCCGCTGGTACTGCTGCTGTTGTTGCTTGAGCTTGACAGCAGTTTAGGGACGAACAACGCCAAGACGATCCCAAGAATGAGAAGTATCGCAGCGACTCCAATGAAAATCATCACGCGACGGCTGATCTTAAAGCTCTTTCCCTTCTTGCGAGCGGCTTGCGGACCGCTGGTTCGGAACTGGGGACGCCAGTGACCCTCACGAATCTCAGGCCTGATCTGGCCAATGATACTGCTCATAGCCCGGTCGAACTCACCGGAATGGTTCGGGTGGTACATTGCAGTAACTAAAACCGAAGCAAGGTTACAAAGCAATCAAAACTTTATAATACCATTTCAGACTCACAGATGTTGCTTTCGACACCAACAGCGATATCCGCATAACCAGGTGCATTCCTCAGCTCCTTGAAAGGATCGACCAGCGCAATGGGGAATATGACCTTGTTGTTTTGCTTTGCGTAGCGGAACTCAAACTTGCAGTTATCCGACGAGCAATAGTCTCTGCTGAGGACCGGAACCACGATCTTTGAGTTGTCGATTGCCCACCGCATCCTGGAGAGCAAGTCTCCTCGCATGTTTCCACCTTCGGTGTCTCGCCAGACTTTGAACCCGACCTGCTTGAAGCGGTCGGAGATCCGTTCAACAACTGCCGAGTCTGTATGGCGATATGACAAGAATATATCGAACCAATCGTCGGAGTCCAAGTTGGCCGAAGATGATCCAGCAGCCTTGTCAAAGGGAGTTCGTCCAGGCGTGTATGGTGGGTGAGTTGGAGACGCGTAGTTGGGCTGTACAGGGTATGCTGAAAACGTTCGCTCAAGCGACATCCCATTGTGGGCTTCAGGCGGTGATTGAGGTCCGTACATTATTGTCCGGTGAGCCGAGAGGAGTGTGCGCAATAAATATTTCGAAAAATTTTCCGTTCTTTTGTGGCTGTATTATCTCCAGAAAGGTATAAACAGGGCTCATGTGTTGCACACTCCTTTTTTCGAACGCGTTTGTGAGGAAGATCGCTCAGCTCAATCTGCGGAAAACACCAACAACATCTCGGCAATTTTTGTATGAACATGTGCTCAGTTGCATCCACCATCTTTCGTGCAGCCTTGAAACAAGCTGTGGACACCCAAGTACCATTGTCGCAGTATGGAATTGTGGAGCGTAGAAGTTCAGGAAGGACCCACCTAAAGGTGCGAAAAATGAGGGGGGCAAATTCAGCAACGGGATTCCAAACAAAGGAAATGAATGGTTGCGTACCCTAGTTCCAGAGTTTGAGCAGGGACAGATATTGTCACCGGCTAGATTTTCGGTCTTCCCGGTGTACCTTTCCCGTTGTTGCACTTTTGCTGAATGCCAAGGCCGGAAACAGCTCCTGCAACGCCGAGACAACCTGCAGGCATTTCGGTCCACTTGAAGTTGGTGCATTGGAAGAGTCGGTTGTTGAAACACCAATAGTCAAGGTCAGTGCACGAGGTTCCATCTATATCGCCCCTTCACTGTTGCCTCCACTGTTCCCTCCGCTGCTTCCTCCGCTACTGCCCCCGCTATTGCTGCTGCTTTTGTTGCCACCTGCCACAAGCTTGTAATGAAGACACCAAGGACGATAGCGAGGATTACGAGCACAACAACGACCGCGATGATGATCAGCGTTCGCCTGCTCAGCTTGGAGCTTTCCTTCTTCTTTGGGCGGCCATTAGCAGCTCCCATTGTTCCGTTGGCCCGATATTGGGGACGCCGGCCATCACGAATCTCAGGACCGATCTAGCCAACGATGCCACTCATAGATTTTTCGAAATCTGCGGGGTGGTTCGGGTGGTACATTTCAGTGACTAAGAAAGAAAAATCAGTAAGTGCGAAGAAAATGAAGCAAAGTTAAGACATACAAATGTTGCTTTCGATACCAACAGCGATGTCCGCATAGCCTGGTGGATTCCTCAGCTCCTTGAAAGGATCGGCGAGCGCGATGGGGAAGATTACCTTGTTGTTCTGCATCGCGTAAACAAATTCGAACTTGCAGTTATCTGACGAGCAGTACTCCTTGCTGATGATGGGAACGACAATCTTCGAGTTTGTCGATTGCCATCGCATCCTTGAAAGCAAGTCTCCACGCATGTTGCCACCTTCCATATCGCGCCAAACATTGAGCCTAGCCTGCTTGAAACGGTCCGGGATTCGCTCTACCGCTCTCGCATCCGTGTGACGATATGAAAGGAAAATGTCGAACCAGTCGTCAGGGCTCAAGTTGGCAGTGGTTGATTGTTGATTGGTGTCATACGCAGTTTGCCCGGGCATGTATGGCGGGTAACTTTGGGATGAATAGTTTGGCTTGCACAGGTTACGCTGAAACTGGTTGCTCATAGGTGGCCTCGATGGTGACCTTGTAACCTGGCCTGGTATGACCTTCGGGAGGAAATTGTGGTTCAGTGTACATCGTCTGGTGTGACTTTTGTGGCTCACAGCCGAGTCCAGCTTTCTGCTTGGCAGATAAAGTTTTCGGGTTCCAAATTTACTAAATACATGGGGATCGGAAAATCAATCGAATTTCATGGTGCAGATGTGATACAGCTCACACTGGACAACGGCTACTCTGCTGCAATGTAGCTGTATGTGGCTCATAGAGGCTCGTTCCGCAGGTGATAGTTGGCGCTGTATCCTGATTAAACTTTGGTGTCTAGGAAGTAAATTCTCACCACAGCCCGACTAAATTTTTCTCTTTCTACACCAGTATAGCAGTTTAGCGTTGATCGTGTACGCTGCCAGGTTGGTATGAGGATCAGCAAATGGCATTTGGTGGCATTAGAATTTTCGGTGTTAACTTGCTTTGTTAATCCAAAACAGCCCAACCGGATTTTGACGTCCTGCTCCTTCGTTGTGCTTGCAATCGCTGGAGGAGTGGCATACGCTGTCGTATCCAGCATAAAGAAAGCAAGCAATGACCCGAGCGGTGCTAATGGGAACACGATCACCACACAAACCGGACGTGCAGTCAGCACAAATACACCGACGAGATCTGCAACTTCGATAACGTCCACTACAGCGACGACGACGACGACGATTGCGCCAGCTGCATCGCCAGCTGTTCCAGGCACGGTTGTTCCAGGCGGTACGTGCACTTTTGGTGACCTGTTCGGTAGCGTCCTGTCCGATTGCGCACAGGGATCCAAGTGGACAGCGGCCGCGGGAGGGTGCACTTCGTTCCCAACAAGTCCTGCCATTGCAAACCTGGGCTTTACTATACGGTGTACAATCAACGGCACAGTTTCTGATACATCTCCGCCCTTAACTGGAGGGAACGGTGGACAGCTCAATTTCTGTCCTTGCACTAACAAAGGAGCACGGGTGAGACCGAGTTGTGTCAAAAGTTAACAGAGGCTGATCGAGGTTGGATGTCTTCTCGACAGTTTTGTAGTCAACCTTTCCCAAGCACTCTCGAAGTGTGCGATTCCACTGGAACATGGGTCCGAAGCTCATGCCCTGTGCGGTTTGTAATACAGCCACGAATTCATGTGCATATATTGTTTTCTTTTTAGCTAGTTCTCTTCATTCAAAACTTTTCATCAAGAATAATGAGGCAAGAGATTTTCCTGTAATTAGTTTGGGCTACATTCTGAACACGATTCAGAGATTGCTGCTCGCTTTGTCGTTGTGGAATGATCTGCCCCTCAAGTTCATCATCCGCCCCAAATTATTCGCCTCCTAGTTCTCTTACACGAAGTGTGAAGTGTGAGGTTCCAGACCTGTTGTCCCGATAATTGATCGCTATGTGTCAAACGGGCACTCTGCCCAAATGTGTTTTGCCGTTCTGCCAAGAGCTAGTAGAGATTGACACTATGCGGGTTAGACACTGTGCGGTTTACTGGAGCCTCATCCTCGAGCAAGAAAGCCTCGCTCCACAAAACTTGCTCATTCAACCCAGCTCTAGCATTCAACCATCGACATCATCACCAATAGTAACAGAACCAGAAACGGAGAGCGTTCCTGAAAGAGATGAGCTTGGCATTTCTGTGAATGTGCCTATTCCACCAGCGGATTGGTGCACGAGCGGATGCGTTCATTGCGTATGGGACATTTATCAAGAAGATATGGAAAATGTACGCTCAGTTCTTGGCAAAGCAATCGGATTCTCCTCGATTCTCATTCCTTTCAGTATCGGAAAGAACCTGACAGGAGAAAGTGGAGGGCAGATAGTGCATATATTCGGAGCAATGACGTGGATCCGGGAATGAAAGCATTTTTTTTGGAGCTCGAGAGAAAGTTGAAGGGACAATAGAACTCGGTACCGTTAAGGCCGTCAAGGTGCGATGTAGTATTCAAAGATGCATGAGTGAAAGATGCTGTACACATTAAGTGAAAAACAAAGTCCTAAGTTAAGGTCCTTCTTTTGGGCTCTCCTGATCTTCCAACCGTCTACCAATGAAACTCACTCGCCGCGACCGACAAAATTGTATCTCCTCCTGGTCGCTTCCATAATGAATACGCGGATGGGTTGTACTGTTGCTCTCACTCGGTGTTGTCGAGTTGCATTCACGAGCGAATGCTTGGAAATGGCCCAATGTTTGGAATTGCTGTGCCGGAGCGGTTTGTGTGTTTACCAGGAGTGAGTTGGGAGGATTTTCGTTATGCACTGTCGTTCCTAGCGCCCCGCAGTCTGTTTGTACTTGCGCGCTTCCAATCGACGCTCGATTCGAGCTCCCACCTCTCAGATCCACCCATACTCTCACAACGTTTTCAACTGACGCCTCAGTAAACAAGATGATTATCCACACTGTGTTGATAAGGTCAGACTTGAAGAGTTCCAAGCGTTCCCCGATGTGGAGACCGATCGCTGCGAGCCAGAGGAGAAGTGTGACGCAAAGAATTCCATTGTATACCTGAAGCAGTGTGTTTAGAGGGTGCTGAACACGTCTGGCGCCACGACGTCTATTTTTGCGATTGAAAGCCTCCAGAGAAACACCGTGAAAGATCTCTGTAGCCACATTCATCATAGCCGGCGTTGCTGCTGTTGATTCAGGAGTGGGATCGGGAGCATCAGAAGAGGATATACCAGGACGCGACATCCTTCTGATGAATTCAGCAGCGGACCTTGCTGCATCTGAGAATGAAACTTTTTTCGTTATCGGCTGTGGTGCTCCAACATTGTCTAGCTCATCGAGCAACCGACCAATCGGGATGTTGAATGTGAATATGCTTGTAAGTAAGAGCTGGGAACTATGGGTTAGAGGAACGAGCACAACCCAGTGTTGACTTTGCTTACCATTATGGGATGAACAGACAATGTCAAAATCAAAATGCAAGTTACCACTTTGCTTGAACCCAAAGCACTCTCGAACGCTTCCGATAGATGATGAGCGGCTGTGGAAATCGCCAATATAGAAATACTGAGCAGGAGATATATCAAGCGTTTTCTGTGATCGATCAGTGTAATGATAAACCGGTCGAGCGCAAGAACTGTTGTAAACAGTGGCAAAACGATCTCTACAAATTTTGTGTTCTCCGGGCGTTTACTGTTAGATAGGAACCTTTTCCGGCAAAGCACAATGAAGCTCACCAGCTGTGTACCCGAAGACTCGGTAATCACGATCACAGAAGACTTTGTGGATGCAAGCACAACAACTGTTGAGGCGAAAAGAAGGAACGTGTTGCGAATGATCGAACGAAGACTGAACGACAATCGCTTTCGTGCAGATTTGGTGTGAGCAGTGGTGACTGATCTGCGCAGAGTTGCTGAAGCTGGTGCTTCTGGAAATCGGAAGGCCTCAGAAACGGGTTTCTGAGGACTATCAACAGTAGTTGGGAGTACGGCAGTTGTGGGAGATGTTATTTCCGCTGCATAGTGTTTAATCGATGCGGGGCTGCGTGAAAGAGTTTGTCTTCCGGATTGGGGTGCAGAGTGGGTTGCGGAGGCTTGAAAGGACGACGCTCTGGTCCTGTTGCTGCCGTTGTCAGTTGCCGATGTTTCCCTATAAAACGAACGCCTTTCCCGGCGATTGTCAAGCATGATTCTGATCTGCGCAAGAAGAGCCGGTCCTATGTAACTCAATGACATGATGAAAGTGTTGATCGACAAAGCGAAGTTCACACCCACGAGCCTACAATGTGCAGATTAGGACAAGCATTGAATAGATGGATCGACCTACCATTTGTCTAGGTCGGCACGGATCTCAGGGATCTGAGCATCCGTCGAACTTTTGCTGTTGATCGATTGTGTGCTCGGCAGCATTAGCACACCAACCACACATAGTGTTAGATCAAAAAAGGTTTCGGAGAAATTTTACCACTGGTTGGTCCCAATCAACACTGCTGCTACACAGGCGTTGTTTTTATTTGAGTTTCTTGAATTGCCACTGCTTACTGTGGATGGCTAGTGAAATGAGTGCACTGGCACAGCATGCAGGCACGGTCATGGAGTCGTCAGCAAATTCGTCACCATCTGAATCCATGTAAAATATTTAACCCCACAGTCTCCACACTAAATTTTCAAAACACAAAATGTCCATCAAACTCGTCGACGCATGCTGCGAGTAAGTTTTGATCAATGGAAACGCCGACATAATTGAATCCTTCATCTTCATGGATCGAACCACACATCGATTCCAGACTTCCTCCCACCGCTTCAGAATACAAACCTGTTGGGGAACAGATCAAGGTCGGCAACCTTTCTGTTTACGTGACTGGTGAAAAGGGCAAGGTAATCTGCATTCGCTCAACGTATGACATGGGTAAAATTTTTCTCGCTCGTATCAGCCTGTTATCCTCAATGTAAGCATTGATTCCACCGCTTGTGACTGCCAATAACGATCTCGATCCCAGGTTTTCGACATTTACGGGTACCACCACTGTACTTCTCGCGTGTGCGACTTGATCGCGAGCCACGGCTTCCGCGTGGTCCAACCTGACTATTTCCAGCAAGTCGAATTCATCATACATGTCACTGCTTCTAACAATCCACATAATGCAGCGGGAACCCGTATCCTTTGGATGAGCCCATCCAGTTCCCCAAGCTCATGGCGCTGATCGCAAAGGAAGCCTCGGATGAGAGCATCTACCGCGACACCGAGGCAGTCATGGCTTATCTCAAGAAAGAAGAAGGTACATCAGTGTCGGGAGTCATTGGAATGTGCTGGGGTGCTCAAATTTGTACGTGATATCGTCTTGTCGAACGTTTCACGATTTAACTGAATGCCTTCTCTTCAGGTGTCAAGCTTGCAATCAGGTACCATGAGATCAAGGCTGTCGCGTCTCCCCACCCCAGCTTCGTGACCCCAGCCTCCGTCACGCATCTCGGCGTCCCTCTTTACCTCATTGTCACTAAGGATGACGCTCCCCACGTTGACGTTATCGAAGCTATGAAGCGTAAGGGCGGGGATGCAGAGAAGTACTCTCACGTTTCCAGCTACCCTGACGTTCATCACGGTTTTATGTCTGCTCGCTGGGGTAAAGATCATCCACTGAATGTGTTTGCACCAAATTTGTAACTTAACCAACCTTCAATCTTTAAAACCCAGAGGAGACTTCTGAGCTAAACAACAAGCGTGCCACCGAGGGTACTAACGAGTTTGGAACGTTCTTCAAGAAGGCAATCCTTGCAAAAATTTGACCGGACTTTCCCGGTCCAATTGTGAAGTGTTGAGCGTAATTCTATGTTTGTTTTTGTGTTACAGTTTGTATGTGATTTGGTGACAAGCTCAAGCAAAGAAATCCGGATGCCGGTATCTCAACGAGACGCAAAGAATATAATATGTTTCTCTTGATTTTTTGTCCCGAACGTTGCCGGTATCTGAACGAGACAAGAATATAATATGTGTTTCTCCCTATTTAAGTGCCGAACGTGCTGCCGAGGGGGTTATTTAATCCGCACGGGGCCAGCCACATTCTCTCCACAGTTTTACGAAATGTCCACCGGTCTCGTCGAAGCGTGCTGCAAGTATGGGTTAAACCTCTGGAGAGCTTACTCCATACTATGCTTACGAGTTCATTGTTTCATCACCTAGACTTCCCCCAGTCGTCTCCGAATACAAGCCCACCGGAGAAACCATCAAGGTCGGTGACCTTTCGGTTTACGTGACCGGTGAGAAGGGCAAGGTATTATTCAAAAGAAAAGAGGAAGTAAGTGAGATCTCCTAATCTTGTCGTTCCGATTCTGTCTCTACCGTTTCATCTGGCCAGCCGGTGATCCTGAATGTGAGTTCTAAAATATGCATGCGATCTCGGGGGGATTCTCTGAACCAAATTACAATTCAAGGTTTACGACATCTATGGTTATCACCGCTGCACCTCCCGTGTCTGCGACTCGATTGCAAGCCATGGCTTCCGTGTCGTCCAGCCAGACTACTACCAGTATGTTTACAAGTCTTTTGCTCTTGTTTCTCCGTTGTTTCCTGCTGTACTGACGCATTGGATTTTAATCACTTAGTGGAAACCCTTGGCCTTTCGATGAGCCCCTCGACTTCCCCAAGCTTCTTGCTTTGATCGCAAAGGAAGCGAATGACGAGAGTATCTACCGTGACACAGATGCGGTCATCGCATACCTGAAGAACGAAGAAGGTGCATCGATTTCCGGAGTCATCGGAATGTGCTGGGGTGCTTCGATTGGTTTGTGAAATCTACATTTATCCGCGTTGTGTGCACTGATAAATTTTACTGCCTTACAGCCGTGAAGCTTGCGAACAGATTCCCCGAGATCAAGGCTGTTGCCTCTCCGCACCCTAGCTTCCTGAACCCGGCCGCCGTCGCCGACCTGAAGGTGCCCCTGTACCTGATTGTGACCAAGGACGACGCTCCTCATGTTGATGTGATTGAAGTCGTCAAGCAGAAGGGCGGCGAAGCTGAAAAGCATTCGCACGTTTCGAGCTACCAGGATGTTCACCACGGCTTCATGGCTGCCCGTTGGGGTAAGTCGCAATATGGGAGGGATGATAGCCAAGTTAACACACTTTGGTCCTCTTTTTCAGAGGAGGAATCGGAAGTTAACAACAAGCGTGCTAACGACGGTGTCCACGAGTTTGTTGGTTTCTTCAAGAAGACGCTCGTTGCTTGAAGAGTTCCAGTTAGCCAAAGTTTCTTAAAGGTCATTTCTTAAATCTATAAGACTTACCTTGATTGTTGATAATCAGCAAATATACTCATAGCAACCATGCGGTTTTTAAAATGAGACTTAACTTTTACTTTTCGTATTCATCCGAACTATTAGACTAAGGTCAAGGAACAAGTCCCACCGTTCGTGCCTTGTCGGGAACGAAAAACTGAAAATGTCCGTGAATCATGCATGATTGATGTGGATTCCTTTCAATAACTTAGGACGCATAAATATCCATATCCTGGCCAACCCTTGGCCAATCGCATTTCTCAAGCGGTTTAAAAAGACTAGCTAATGCGTTCAAACTAAAATCAACTATTCTCTGGCTCTGGAACAAGATATCCCAAGAAGCATTTGTCCAGCATTACATCGATGTTTACCCACGGATGAATCGTCAAGTACAGCTCCGTGGCGTCTCTTCCCGCTCCCCTCATCAACTGGGAAACTCCGCCAGGGTGGTATCTGAGATACGGCGTGACGTTGTAAACCTTCCCCTGTACAGCCATCCAGCAATCATCCTTTGTTCGATGCTGCGTGAGCATCGATGGTTTGAAACGCGATAGGCCATTCAATCCACCACGAAGATCCGCACCCGAAGATTTGAGCTTCGCCCAGTCTAGCGCAGAATGTCCCGGACCAAGTGGTACTTTTCTTCGAACACCTGGTGCCGTTGACCTAAACTTCGGTTGTCAGTTTGCAACATATGCATTATGCATTTCTGTACTAAGACTCACAGTATTTGCGGCCCATTAAGCGTTGGAAAGACGTCTTGAGATGATTCAGTCGATAACCCGGGTCCATAGGGCGTCATTTTTGGTTGTCGAGCAGAGTGAGCGGAAATGGGCGAAAGTAGGGAGGATGATGATGGTCGGGATGGTGGCAGAGGCATCAAACTCTTTGTAAAAATTTGAGATGGGCGGTTGGAAAAACTTGATTCAGAGCTCCGTCCAGAAACTACTGATTGATTTGCAGAAACATAGTCGGACTTCTTTTGTGATAACTCTGATCCATGTACGTCCGTCTGAGATCCTTTGGCAGCGCCAGGGTTGAGTGGTGTGTCTGAGGCAGATAGCGATATGCCCGCCATTGCTTCAAGTTCGGTTGTATGGCACTCGTTCACTGATGCAGCATGTTTGGTGTCAGCTGCGGGTTGTTTATTTAGCGATATGACCACTTCATCCACTTCCTCGTCTTCCTCCTCTTCATCCGCGTTGTCCTTTTCGTCATCCTCGTCATCCTAAGTGCGGTCCAGTTGCAACGGCGAGTTTGCGATTTCCATCATTCACATATGAGTGGCGCAGGCTCGGAAGACCACCGGTTCCATGCGACAAAAAGCACGGGTCCGTTGGCACGTAAGGTTAAAAGCACCCTTGCATCTCATCCCATGTCCCCGTCCTTCCTGATCTGGCATACACCGAATGTGGAAATAGCCAGGTGATACGCGGTGCCACCAACGCGTCCCGCCAATATTTCCTTTTCGGGAGCGGCGTACTTACCCCGCGTGTTGTAAATAAGCAAATCCGCACCCACAAAAATCCAGAGAGAACTTTGTGTCACGTCGTGGGTTCTATCATCGAAACAGCAAAATGGTGCTACTCACAGCAGCACAGCAGAGCTCGCTTCAGCCGATCATCCAGTCGGCTGCATCTCTGTCCTTTTTAGGATCTGTCTTCATCATCGCCACTTACTGTTGGTGTTGATTGTTTATCAAATCCGACTATATTTTGATGAATTCTGTGCAGTGTTCGTCGAGAGCTTCCGCAAGCCTTCCAACCGGCTTGTGTTCTACATGAGCTTCGCCAACATGCTTGGCTCGATCTTCATGTTTCTTTCCAGGTAAGAAAATTTGTCATTTCATTCACATCATCCCTGATAGATCTCTGCAGCTGGCCCGCTCGTACTTGGCAAAATCGCGCTCTTTGCACTGCTCAAGGATGGCTCATGAATACGTTCATGTTGGCAGCTATCATGTGGTCCGGATGCCTTTCCCTCCAAGTGTTGCTTGCCACCCGCAAAGGAAGCAATGTTGATCAATTGCAACAATACGAGCGCTGGTTCCATCTGGTCTCCTGGGGTGTTCCCGTTGCGCTCTCCACTCTTTTGCTATTCATTGCTTCCGATGTCTACGGCGACGCAGTTCTCTGGTGTTGGATCACCGCCAGCTACCAGGAGTACCGATTCTGGTTCTTCTACATGTGGCTCTGGGCGATCTTCCTGTTCAACTTTGGCATCTACCTTTGGGTGGGCTATGTTCTGATGAGCACTCAAAACAAGTAAGTTCGTGTATATCGTCCTTGCGAACAGATCTCTCATCAATCATTAAAGGATCAGGAAGATGTCTGGTGGTAACTCATCGTGGGTTCCGAGCAAGGGAATGCGAATATATCTCTTCAAGACAAGTTTCTTCATTCTCGCTTTCTTCATCAACTGGATCTGGGGAAGTGTCAACCGCTTGCAAAACATGTTCAACCCATCCGAACAGGTGTACGCCCTGTTTGTGCTTCATGCGGTAAGTTTCAGTTTGTGCCCCTCTTCCACATGCTTACCAAACTCTCCTGTCAGATCTTCACTCCCCTCCAAGGATTCCTTAACTTTATCGCCTACTTCCTAGTTCACTACCTTTTCCGCCAGCGAAGCGAGAAAGACTCGTCTACCAACGGATCTACCCGCAAGAGTGAAGACACCCCGTCCTCTCCTGGCTACAAGGTTAATAACGATTCAGGAAACTCTCCCGGTCCCAACCCGTCCATTGGCGAGGGCTACCAGAAGCCTTACAACAATGCCCAAGATTACTCCTACCCAAAACCTCCATATGCATACAATCAATCGCAATCGAGCTCCCCTGCCTCCTCTGTACTTACTGCCAACAACACTCCTCCGCAACAACAATCTATCTTTGGCGTGTCGGGAATGATATCTCAAGGTTCACCTCTTGGCTCGAACGTCCTGGGAGCCTCGCCTGGTCGCCAGCAGACCAATAACTCCAACAACGGCGGTACTTACCCTCCAGCCCTTTCTGTCAACACTTCGCTCGCTTCAATGTATGCAAACGCCGCCAACCCTGGCATGAACAACAACTACTCCAGCAGCTCTGGTGGCTACTCGTCCCGCACACCTGGAAGCGGCAGTAACCAGAACGGAGATCTTGGCGCGTCGGTGCAGTGGACAAACGTTTCGGCTCAAGTCCCGCAATCTGCGCGCACGGCGCCCACGCCTGGCGGTTCAAGCGACGCTGGTGCTTCGCAGCAGCAGTGGTCAAACTACCAAGTTCCGAGCACCGTCAAGCCTTACATCTCGCACAACGTGAACAGCCAGCGACGATAGACAAGCCGCAGCAAGCTGCAATATCATTCAACCCATTTGACGACATTACTATTGAGTTTTGTTTATTCTGCTTCGACTTACGGACTCCTCTCTTAGCTCATATCTTTTTCAAACCCGCACGGACGCCATCACGCATGTTTGTTTATGCATTTGCGCGACAGCCCGTTGCTTTGCAGTATTTTTTGTTCCTCTCAAACTCCCTGATTTTTCAAACGTTTTCTCCCTTCTCTTGTGGCACGGCATTGTATACATACACAGCATGGCTTTCAAATGTACATTCTTTGTTTTTCATTTCCTCTTTCTTTGCCAATCTGTTGTACATTCTGCTGAAAGCGGTGCGTGGTTTATTGCGGTATGTTGGTGGTGAGCATCTGTATGAGTAGAGGGATTTTTATACAGCTGGACTGTTGTTAATGTGGGCTTCCTTAGATATTGGTTTGCATTGTAACGTCTTGTTTGTTCGGTAGCAAGATTGCACATCTTCACAACTTAAAGTGAAAAGTAGTTTTCAGGTTACGGGTCCGTTTCTTGAGAGTGTTTACTAGCCAGTACATTTGGATGAGAACAAAGTTGATTAACTTTCTTGTGAAACACTGAAGTAAAGCAGCAGCAGTTCTCCTGGCAAGCAAAAGCTGGAGCACGTTGTAAACTTTAAGGAACAACAGTCCGCCAGCACCTTAGTCGAAGTGTTGCTGGTGGCATTCGATGACTAGCGTAACTGTCTTTGGCGTTATACAAATAAGTCTTTCGACTCTATTCCAAAAGGAGAAATGTGTGCTTTCCAGAGCCGATAATCAGAGATCAAGAATCCGAGAGACTTATTTGACTTGCGATGAAGTTGGACAACAGCTCGTCGGTATGTCACCAATCCCCCCCCCCCCCCCCCCCCCCCCCCCCCCGCCCCTCCTAGCAAGGCTGAAGAAACTCCGACGGTGTGTAGCGCATATGTGGTGTGATGATCTCATACCGGTCCTCATCGTCTTCGCCGGCCTTCATCGCAGCATCCCAGATTCGCACTGTGGTGAATCGGATGCAGAGGGTTTTCAAACCCGATGAGGTTGGTCTCCGCATGATAGATCTTTGCCATTCAAGTAACGCCGGCGCATCAAAGTGTACTCGGACCGATGAGAACTATTCGGTCGGACTGGACACATTTGATCCGTACACTGGAAGTTTTAAACAGAATGCCCTTCGACGGGTCCTCCAGTACACGGTGGCCCGACGAGGCAGAAATTGGAACAGAATGGTAGCAAGAATTTGAGAGTTACTAATGCTAGCAAGATCGAAGAGGTGTGGGCGGCAGGGTTGGAGGATCCGGTTTCATGGATCTGCTGCAGCTTGAGCAACGCCGGCTCGATTGTTCTACCTACCGGAGCGTGTGAGAGTATGTGGAAAGGAAAGCAGGAAAGTGAGAACACTTTCTTTTTGGATAGTTTAATTCGCTTTGGGGCCATTCACATTCCATCGCTTGTAAGGCAACAATACAACACTTATTATATCTGTCAGTTGCACCTCACCCTTGGTTGAGTTTCTTCCAATTCACTATAGCGCGGAACACATATTCAAGCACATGTTTTGCGTCACGCTTGTCCGAGTCCAGTTTAGCATTAACTCCAAGAATTTCACCACATTCCCGAATATAGTACTCCAAATCGTCGTCATTGCCTGCGTAAGAAACACATGTTTAAGTGATCCAACGATCTGATCATGAATCGTATGCATTTTACATTTGTTTGTGAGCTGGGCGAGACGAACCCTTTCAGATGCAAACTGCTCGTCCAGATCGAACAGGTCCAAAGATGGAGGTGGGAGGTCGCGAAGGACGGGGGGGAATATGGCTGGGGCTAAAGGTGGAAGGGGGGTCTCAAACTGCAAAGTTTGGGTGTTAACTGTAAATTGAAGGGGGTTTTCTGACAAACCTGAGGTTGGATAAGCGTCAGTGGTTCATGTTTTAGGCCAAGTTGCTGGGAATTAAGTTAGACACATTTTTTGTCATTTCACTGCTCCTCACCTCGTACAGCTGAAGAGCAGCAGGGATCAAGCTGGTATCAAACTTGAAAAGGTCGAGATCAAAGAGAGTGGTGAAATCCTTCGGTAGCTCCTCACTTTCCTAAAATTCCACGTCAGAACCATGTTGCGAAGATACTGTGATTTACCTGGAGGCACGACCGCAAAGTGTCGGAAAGCTTAGCAGTATCCGGAAGGTAGTGATAGTCTGAGATCTTAAAAAATATGCTTTTTCAATAATTCGGATAACTTTTATACGTTTCACGCACGTCTGGTTCGTTCGCATCGATGTTGTTCAACACGATCTTGTCTGGTTTGCGGAGCATGAACAACCTTTCGAAGCAAATGTAGAAGTTTACTTACCACTTGTGAGAAACTCCATCAGTACATCGAACAGTTTTGCATTCTCTTCCTTATCGATATACTGATCCGAGAAAATCGATCCTGATCCCAAGACAACAAGCTTCCCCTTTCCACTCTAAGGGCTGATCAGCGCTCGTCGATCTGTGTCATTACCCACTCACAGGGCTCACATAAACCGCACCAATGGGTCGATTAAGTGGATACGACACCGTTCCGGACGACAAAATCGGTATAGCAGGCTTCTGAACATTCAACGTCGCCCCAAACGGGTACACAAACGTCAACGTCCGTCCACTGCTCCCACCCTTTCCATCTCCGTCCGCGGCGCCTCCCATTCCACCAACCCCGCCACCCATTGTCGCTACGACGCCAGGACCGATCCCGGTCACCCCTCCGCGTTGCTTTCCAGCCGCGCGGTTCAGCTCGCGATTGAGAACTCCGTTTGCGACGTACACTTCCTTTGGGTGGAAGTATTTGTAGTAAACGGTTCTCGCCACGGAGTCCGGGTTCACGGTCATTCCGTACTCCTCGAGCAGGTAGTTGAAGTTTGTGGACATGGCCGATTCGCCTCCTTCGTTTGCTAGATATAAGATCGAACCACCGCGTTCAAGATACTGCTTTAGAGCGGAGAACTGAAATCTCTTCCGGTTAGGTATCGAATTCTTCATTATTAGTAATAAATGCATACCTCTGAAGTGAGGAAGTTTTCTCTGGGCGCACCGAATACAAGAACGCTCGCTTCATTCATTTTGGATAAGTTCATGTCCTCTTTGTACCTAGAGATAGATGGAAGCTCATCAAATACCGACAACACAGAGATAATCACTCACAGCCCGACTTTGAAACCATTTCTCAGTCTGCGTTGCAAGGATTTGAATCCGCTCGAAGGTGTGAACGATTCACGTTTTGATATGTTGAACAAGATAGTTCTCTGCTGCTGTTGCTGTGTCGAGGTCGGCACAATGCTTTTGAACGAGCTCATCCCTTTCGGTTGCTGCGGGGTTGATAACATGGGAAACACGGGCACGTGACTACGCGTTTTGTGGAATCGGGATATATTACGAGGAGAAAGACAAAACCAGATTAGCACCCAACCCTCTAGCGAAAGACCCCATAAACGCTTAATCCATCATCTCCTCTGGCCTGCACACAGATGTCAGTTCGGCATATAACTATGGTTCTCTGGTCCTTACCTATCATGCGGCTTGACCATTCCCGGAATCCTGAGTGCAGCTTCAATCTCCTGCTGCCTCTTCATCTGCAACTGTTCCTCTCGCTCCTCAATAAAGAACTTATTGCTATTTTCATCTCCTGCAAATTCCTTCAATTGAATCAAAACTGGACCACAAAAAACATGCGCGTTGCGATCAGCATTCCGAGAAAGTACTTCACTGATTGAATTTGTACTTACAGTCACGCAAATGGATCTTGAACGCATTCTGATCCTTGTTCAGCTGGAGCAAACCAACTACAAAGTCACGGATCTGCGACCTACACAAACAATTGGGCGTGAGACTTACATGCACAGAATACAGAACGACTTACGCTTGCAAATGTGGGAACGCAGTTTGGAGTAACTGCATAACATATTCTTGCAGGAACTCCTGGTTTGTCATGTTGGGATTTGCCACCGTTCTCGGATCGAATAGAGGAACGCTGATCACCCCAGAGTCCGCAATCTGGAACATCTGCATCAAAATCATGGTCTGCATGCGAAAACCTTTTGGGAAAGGCTCGTTCAGGTCGACTTTCTCAAAAAGAAGGATTTAAACTCAACTCACCAGACTTGTGGAGTGTATTCGTCAACACGTAGAAGACGTCCTGCAAAATGGACAAGAAATACGTCTGGAAGAAACTGTTCGCGACAGGCGGCTCGGTCTTTGCAAACTGCACGAGCAGGTCATACAGAATATCAAGTCCCATGTCACTGATATCTCGAACAGTGTGTTTGAAGCCCCAGACAACGCTGTCGAGATAAAGCTTAAACTGGGGTGGTTGCAGCAGTAGAAGCGCTAAGCAGTTGACAAGTCAGCTTCGATCCGTGCCCAATGCTTCATTCACTCACATGGGAAGCAGTACTTCTGAATGGCATGCAACAAGCGATAGAAGGCGGGCCTGATTTCCGGGAATTCTGTAAAGTCCTTGGTAATCATATCCAGAGTGCATTCAAAGACTCCCTCGAGGATGATCGGTACTTTGTCTAGCACCAAATCCTGTTGCGTGTCCAAATCCCAGGCCGATTTGAGAACAACGCCGGCCAGTCAGAGAGCATGCATTCATGAGGTATGTGTAACGCACCATCAATCGTGTAACAATAGCTGCCATTGCATTGAGCACTTCCGCATCGCGCGCAAGCGGAATATTTCTCTTGTAATCCGACAGCACGGTTTCCAACAGTGGGGGAACCAGTGTTCCTGCTACGGTTGGGAGCTCATCAGCAGAGTTGACGTAGGTCTCAACCAATCGCAAAGTCTCCTTCTTAATCGTCCGGTAACCACGAGATGTATCATAGTTGACCGCGATCGGACCTGTTTTTGATGAATTCGTGAGCATTGCCACAGGACACATGAAAACGATTTGCACTCACCGTTTGATGCGATGGTCGCAGAGAACAGCTCACTGCAAGCTTTGTAGAGCGCTAGCATGTCGTTGTAAATCATCCGCATCTGGACGAAGAACGCTGGACCGACAGATGCACATGCAGCAACGTTTGTCTTCAACACCGCACTGAGCAAAGAAATGGTCGCGGAGCTGCGTAGTTCATCGGGATTTTGTGCAGCTCTACCAAGAGTGGACTCCCACTACATTCCAAACTGATTATTTCGCGTTTATCCAAGCGCCTTCACCAACACATACCGCTTGATTTGGCAACTCCATCAACTTCTGAACCAGTCGCTCCTGCGCAGACTTATTTGGTTGTGCGGATACCATGTGTCCTATCGCCTCGTAGAATGTGTGAACCTGATAACAGAGAAATTTTGAACGTTGAAAAAAAGCTTGGCCAAACGTAATTACTCACCTGTTGCGGGGACAAGTCTGCTGTATGTTGTGGAACGGCCATCAGAATCTCCTCAATGTAAGGCATAAGCTCTCCAGCCTGCGTCATCACAAAATGACGTTTGCACTTTTGCGCAATCTTGATGAACGTGTCGCAAGCCATGTCCTGCACACCTGTAAGATCACAAAATACGTTATGCAAAGAGTTCCATATGTGGACCGAAGGAGTACCTTCATGCTTCTCGTGCATGAATTCGAACAGCTTATTCACAACCGTCTTCAAAAACTTCCAATGTGCCTTAAGGAATCGCGGATACTGGCCCACAATGTACATGATATTTGACGCAACAACGGCCTTGTTGTCCTTCCCTCGCTTTTGCTCAACCAAGCCAAGCAAGTCTTTGATCACTGCTACGAGGAACTTCTTTTCTGTTTCGTCGTTCATAGCACCAGAGATGGAGCCAATAGCCCAGCAAAGCTTGTTGAGATTGTCCCAGCTCCACTCGGTCCCGTCAATCTACAGAAGCTTACATCAGCTCACAAATATCGTCACGCTTCATGACTGACCCACCTGCCGTGCAAGCTTCTCATTCATGATCGTTTCGGTGTCGTCCACATCCAAATGTGTGAGGTACACAAGAACTTCCCTCATGCTCTTGTACAAGGTGATCGTATCGGTCTCCTTTGTCCGTTCCCTGACGATTTCTCCTTCGTCATTTTTAATGATGAGAACCTGGCATTGCCCAGTCAGCGGATTTCCAAATCCAATTGCACTGAACAAACCTCCTCGGGCTTCACCATCCGCTCAATCATAACAAACCGCAACTTTGTCAGAATCTGTGGATAGAGCGTTTTGCTTCGGACCTGGACACCGCTCATGAATGCTGCGTTGGCTATTGCAGTTGTTGGCGTCACACCTGGCATGATCGCCTGTGAAGCAAGCCCACCCGTCATTTTCATCGCAAATGGATCCAATTGGGCAGGTAGTCGCTGTATTTCGTCATACAGCTCCGCAACTAACTTAGTCCAATACTCCAATGCAACCTTAAACACCTCACGCTCTTGGACAAGCGAAGTTTTAAGGAGGTATTCGTGTGCGAGAAGAAGCATATCAGGGTTCGCCTGTCGTTCGAGCAGCTGTAGGAAGAAAAAAGATGTTAGCGGACACCAGGAAAGTGGAGAAAGTTTCTTACATTCAAATGTGAACTCAAAATGGTGGTGAGGTAGAGATTGAGATTTTGGATAAAGTTTTCGTCTTCGTTCGTGCCGTTTGCGTAAACATCATCGAGGTCTAACATGATTTTCATCAGTTAAGTTCGAACTGAGCTCAAAACCTCACATACCAGTCGCAATCGGTATCATATTCATGATGGAAGTCATAGCAAGAGTAAACAGCTCGACAAATTTCATGTCGTATTGTTGATCGATTCCCTGCAGCCCAGCAATCTCGGTGAAACATTTCAAAGTTACGTTGCGAAATTCTGGGACGCTGAAGAACTATATTAAAGAGAAGGATTTAATATGGATCAACGGTCCCACAATGAAAATTCATACCCTGCGATGCAGCGTCCCGATCAAGTCCGTTTCAAAAATGTAGCCAAGAGGAATCCACGACAAAAATCTTTCCAGAGTACTCAGTGTCACAATAACGAGTGAAGGGCGAGCTGCCTTCTCTAGGATTTCAAAGCAGAGCTTGAAAATCTCAGAGAACTCATTACACATCTGGTTCTTCAGATCCTTTTGTTTTTGCAACGTCATCTGTTCGGCTGAGAAGTCAAAGATCTCTTCACTGGAAGAGGTGATCAATGTGGATTCGACAACCAGATATCAAACGATCCACCTCAATAACTTTAAGATTGCCATGTTGTTCTCGCAGAGGGATAGGCTCGTTCTGCTTGACTGGACTATTTCTGTGATAAACGTTGGCCAATTGCGCGGCCATTCGTGCTTTAAAATCTGCAGAAATTGTCAGAGGGAGGATAATTCAAATCAAGTTAAAATCTACCTGTACGAGCACTTCATTCAGCTTCTTCAAGTACGCTCTCTGCTTTGCCATTGATACATCATCTGACGACGTTTTAATTACTACCGCAACGATGTACTTTCGAATCCCTGCACGATATAGTAAGTAGAGCATCCGAAAACATACGGGAAATAGAACACACCCAATCGCTGTCCCTCCGGAAGTGCTTTCCACATCGACTTTATGAGTTTCTCTAAAATAATAAGTGCGACGATCTGGAAGTGAAAATGTATCTCTCGTCAAAATGCTTTCCAAATGCGCAATATTGCAATCATGAAAAATCACCTTGGTCTCCTGGAACTGTGCACGTTCCAAAATTGCGTCTACACGTTTCCATGATTCCGGATGTTCTTGAAATTGGTTCAAAACTCCGAGTGCACGGGCTTGCGCCTAGAGTATGGATCATGAGTAAATAAATGCACTGATCCAACAAAATAGCGGTGGGCGAAAGTCAGTTCACCATTCCACCTCCCGACCGGCTGCTAAATATAGCCTCTGCAAGCCTTCAGCAACGAATTCCACCCTTCATTATGAATCAAAAATGTCGCCTCCGTCTCAACCTCACAATTTCCACAAACATCGGAATCGAGACTCAAACCCGCCAGCCGAGGCGAGAGCTGTGCCTTTAAAAATAAATAGAGCTCCAAAATATTCACCTCGCCGAAGCCGCCTAGAGCAGTCTTGACAACTTGGTCAAGAAGTCCAATGTCAAGGTCGATCGAAAAGTCCAAAATTCCTTCCATTGCAGGGCCGGCAAGCTAATTTAAAGACAAAAGGGAGCAAATAAGAATCGATTCTCTTCCGAAACCCAGAATCTAATCTCTCGAATGTGCGACACAGAAAATGCTGGACAAGGTCCCGACAACAGAACATCCATACCATGGGCGATTATTTGTGCAAAGCGAGCTTGTTTGATACGGCATACACTTGGTACCCGGTAATAGTGCGACCGTATAAGATTTTGTGGGTTTGTTTAGCTGCTAAAGTTTCCCGACGCGTTTGGAAAACGTGCTGAACGAGTTTCTAAGCCGTGCTTCCAGTAGGAAATGATGCAGCGGACAGCTTCTGCAAGGAGTGCACACTCTGGTGCAGTTGGCAGCGGCTTCCAGTTGATCTGCACAACAACTTAAAGGTCAAGGAAACGCGGGGGAAAAGTAAAAAGCCAAATATAGCCATATTGCGACACGACGGTCATGTGTTGCTTGATGGGTATATTAACATGGTAAGAATAAGGAAATGATCCTTTCGCGACAGCTCACACCGTTAGGAAACGTTGCCAACGTGAACAAGTGCTCGCTGCGTTTGGGAATGGTTGCTTGTTTGATCGGTCGAGTGACTGCCTCAGCTATCCACCATGAATCCAGCATGTCCAAAGGTACTGTAGACGCGATGGTGTCAGCGTGGCCGTGGTTCGGGAACCTGCAGCCGTGTCAGTCTTACGCTCACATCATCGTGTGCCCGTTATAAGCGAATCGGTAGCCCTTTCGAATGAATTTAAGCGTGCGCCTTTCGCAAGATATATTCAGTTGGCTTTCGAGTTGAAGACAGTGCGGATACTCACTTGTATCCCAACAATTCAACGTATGCGAATGCATCGCCTTCAATTTCAATATCGAAGATAGACTGGTAGTTTGCAAGTGGTTCTTAGACTCCTTGACACAACGAAACGTAAACCAGCTGATCTCAAATCATCTCCCGAAGTTACCATGTCCTGTCCGTCATTTTATGCATCGAGCATTGAAAGTGCGCAGTATGAGCAGCACCATCAGCACCGATCCTTTCCGTAGGTGTGACACATACCGTTGTCAATTCATTATAGCTGGGGTGGCTTTTTCAAGCAGAAAAGGTTACAAACCTGACATTGTATTCTACTCTCGCGGCACTCGACGAGCTCAGAGCTAACACAGAATAATCTAGCTCTCGCTTCCAGAAATACTCGGACACTCGTTTTTCTCTCCGAACGCGTAAAAAAGTGTGCTCATAGAACATCATGGTGGAACCAGCGCGATCAACTAAGGCCGCTTCCGGCGCAATGCACGGTGCTTTCAAAGATAAGGAAAAGCCTGCTGAAGTGAGGTCCTCAAACATTGTTGCCGCAAAAGGTAGTTTGCCGTATACGCTGGATGTACCACGAAGTAATTGATTTCTGCTCATCTAGCTGTTGCCGATGCCGTAAGAACGAGTTTGGGACCGAAAGGAATGGATAAGATGGTTCGTTTGTGGATGAAATTTTTCGGTATCAACCTTGAGCCAACGACTTCGATTTGTAGATCCAAGGGGCAACTGGGGAGGTTATGATTACCAACGACGGTGCGACGATTTTGAAGCAAATGTCTGTGATGCACCCTGCGGCAAAGATGGTGTGTTTTGGAGTCATAACGAAACCCTCTGTTCCTGATGGTGGTGTTTTGTTCTAGCTTGTCGACCTCTCACACGCTCAGGATGTTGAGGCTGGTGATGGAACTACATCCGTTGTGGTGCTCGCTGGAAGTCTTCTCGGTGCTGCCGAAAAGCTCCTCGACAAAGGTAAATCGGGATGCCTCTTTCTCAATTTTTTTTCTTACTCCCCATTACTCTCAAGGAATCCACCCAACGACAATCGCCGAATCATTCCGCCGCGCTGCAAACAAATCTGTTGAATATTTGACAGAAATGTCAATGTCTGTTGACCTCAATGATCGCGAATCACTTCTGAAGAGCGCCACCACGTCTCTTTCCTCAAAGGTTTTGCTCTGCACTATCAATTCCATTGATCTATTAATATGCCATATACGTAGATTGTTTCCCAATATTCCAGCTTGCTCTCTCCCATCGCCGTCGACTCGGTTCTTCGCGTGATCGACCCATCTGTCGCAAACAATGTTGACTTGAACGATATACGAATTGTGAAAAAGGTCGGTGGAACGATTGATGACACGGAGCTAGTCGATGGGTTGGTGCTCACTCAGAACGTGATTGGGAGCGCGGGCGGACCGAGCAGGATGGATAAGGCAAAGATCGCATTGATCCAGTTCCAGCTTTCGCCACCAAAGCCTGACGTACGCTTCCTCAGAAGTATCCATTTTACCACAGTTCTGATTCATATCATTACAGATGGACAACACCATTATCGTCAACGATTACAGGCAGATGGACAAGATTTTGAAGGAGGAGAGGCAATATCTGTTGAACATGTGCAAGCGCATAAAGAAGACCGGCTGCAATGTTCTTCTGATCCAGAAATCGATTTTGCGTGACGCAGTGAACGACCTTTCGCTTCACTTCCTCGCCAAGCTGAAGATCATGGCCATCCGAGACATCGAGCGTGACGAAATCGAATTCATCTGCAAGGTAAAGATCAAACAGCTTCATTTGCTGTTTATCGTTAAATCGAAATGAATCAAACTCAGAGCACGGGATGCAAACCCATCGCCGACATTGAATCCTTCTCTGAAGACAAACTCGGGTCCGCCGAGCTCATCGAGGAAGTCGAGTCGGCTGGCGCAAAGGTCCTCAAAGTTACCGGCGTCAAGAACGCCGGCAAGACCGTCTCGATCCTCGTCCACGGCGCAAACGGCCTCGTCCTCGAGGAAGCCGAGCGTTCCCTCCACGACGCGCTCTGCGTTATCCGCTGCCTCGTGAAGAAGCGCGCTCTCATCGCCGGCGGCGGCGCACCCGAGATCGAGGTCGCGTGGAAACTTGCGGCGTACAGCAAGACGCTCACGGGGATGGAGGCGTACTGCTTCGCGGCGTTCGCGGAGGCGCTGGAGATCATCCCGACGACCCTTGCGGAGAACGCGGGGTTGAATCCGATCCAGATTGTGACAGAGCTGAGGAATCGACACGCGCAGGGTGAGACTGCGGCCGGGATCAACGTCCGCAAGGTGAGTGGTTCAGTAAGTCTATGCTGATAGGATGAGACACTCAATCTTTTGGAGTAGGGAACTATCTCGAATATCCTTGAGGAGAGCGTAGTCCAGCCGCTTTTGGTGTCCACCAGCGCAATCGAGCTTGCTGCGGAAACAGTTAAGATGATCATGAAAATTGATGATATTGTTGCCACGCGATGATCTGTATTATTGTGATAATAGTATTGGTGGTAGAATTATCCACAGCTTAATCATATTGGTCGGTTGGGGTCTTGAACACGTTCTGGTCTAGCACCTCTACCACATCGATCAGCGAAGCTCGTATCCGACCATCCCTCGACAATTGCAGATGACGATCACAGTAAGGATTCTCTATGGAAGATATACTGTATTGCAGACGTTGCGCATGCTAATACTAAATAAAAATGGCCCTGCCATTGGCTTATATACCGTACGTATAGAGATTCCATCTGCTCATGGATCTCGTCCCTGGCCTTCAAGAATAATGAATTGTCCACAAATAATGGAACTTCTGAGGGGGTTCTTTCCAGTTGAAAAAATGACATGCTCTCAAGATAATTACCACGTGCAATCCAATCGTGAGTTTGGAGAATGCGGTGATCGAAACCGCGGCCTTTTGTATGCAAAACAAACGCGCTACCACTGCGCCAATTCCCCGCTGGGATATTATAGTGGCTCAGTCGGTACAAATGCGACTTTTCGAAGCTAAACTCCGGGGTTCGAATCCTATAGGGGACTGGATTCGAATTTCCTACGAAATATATCTCTCGCAATATCGTGTCACGTGCAAGTACCGCGCCACACCTCCTTCGATTCGCCATTGCCTTCGCTCCTCTTTCCTACGGCTCGCACGGCTCCCCAAGTACTGAAGATTCCAAATCTTGGTTGAAGTACATGTGGGTGACATGTACTGATTAAGCATTGTCAATACATGTTATAACATTCAAAAAAAAAAAAAAAAAAAGTGGCGATGCTGGATCCTATGCTTGCACATTTGCCGAGGGACACTCCTGCTGAATTTTTTAGTGTTTGTCGTGATATGGCCGAGGATCTGGTGGGTCGCTTTGGGAGGCCGCTGCCTTCGCCTTCACCTCCAGTTGCCCCAGTCTCCCGCCATGATGATGTGGCTGCGCCTGTGTGCCTTCCCCCTAGACAACTGCATGGTAATCCTCCAATTCAGGACGATCTTGGGAACTCTGGTGCTCCTGGCCCTCGCCCCCCGTCTAGTCGACCTGCCCCACGTGGACCTCGTGGTCCACGCACTTATGCCGCTGCTGCTGCCAATGCCCGTGCCCGTGTGCTTGAGAGTCTCCCCACACTGAGTGCTGAATCTCGTACAGAAGCTGTCAGGACTGCCCTTGCTGGTCGTGACCCCACTTCGAATGTCAGCCTTCGTGGCCCTCGGCCTGTCGTATTCTATCCTCCGACCTCTCCGCTGCTGGTCTCCCCACCTGCTGATCTTCAGGCCCGTGTGGATGATTTGACCACTGTGTACATCAAGGACATCATGAGACAGCGGCTCGGCTTTGTGCGGACCATGCTGAGGGCTCTCTTGGGCGATGAGGTGGTGCGTGGTATCCGCCACATCAGTTTCGTTGGTCGCAAACTGATTAGCATCACATTCTTTCTCAAACGCGTGATCACTCGCAGAACTCTACTAGATTCCAATGAGTAAAGGAGGATGTCTTCATGACCAATAGTTAGAAATGCGTGCCAGAGCACTTCTTTTTTTTTACAGCCCACTAACTTTCATTGGTTGTCCCAGCTTCTTCTTCAGCTCGTCGCCCAACTTTTCGTTCCCACTTAGGGAGTTCAATTATTGATTTGTTTTTTGCTTCTACTTATGTGACAGCTTCCTCTTATTTAGTGCATGATCAACCCCAGTCTATGGCTCCCCATCCTTCAGACCATTTTGCAGTGACCTGTTCATTTTCTTTAGCTGGCCCAGATCCTCAGGCCACTGTGCCTCCTCCTCTACCTTCTTGGAATCTCCCATTGTTAAAGGATGAAGTTATTCGTAAGTCGCACAGAGAAACTGCTAAGATTCTGCTTCCTCCAACATCAGAGGCGCTAACAGCAGCATTGGAACCACTTCAGGTCCCTGTGGGGACTTCTCTTTCTCGTGCAGTGGCCCAGGGAGCAATTGATTCCGCATTTGAAATTATAGTTGATTTTGTTGCGGCAGCAGCAGTTCTGACATTAGGACCACCAACACCTCGTCGTAGAGCACCAGCGACCACTCCTTTGCCCCCTGAGATTGCTCTGTTGCGTAGTAAGGCTCGTTCAGCATTCCGTGACTATTATTCCCTATTTCACCACAATTCTTCTGACCCTCTTCTCCCTTTTCTAAGAACTCGCCAACGTGATAGTCACAAAGCATTCAAATCAGCTCTGAGATCACACAGGAGTAAGACAAAAGCCAATTTTTTTGATGACCCTAGTTCTTCATCAGTGCCTTCTCTTCTGAAACATGTGTCTCATGCTTGGCGCTGTGCTAACTTTCGTACTTCAGCTAATGGTTTAGATTTTGATCCTCAGTCTTTAGCCAAATATTCTGATCATTTTGCTAGTGTCTACAATGCTCAAGCTGCTGACCCAGTTTCACCTTCAATTGTTCTGTGTGATTTTCAGCTGCCATTGGATGTTGAAGCTTTTGTTCTAGCTATTAGGGACTGCCCTTTGGAGTCTGCCCCGGGTCATGATCGTCTGCCTGCAGAACTTTATCGCCCAATTTCAGCTATTCTTGCTCCATTGTTCTTGCAACTTTCTCAGTCCATTTTTCGCAGTGGTCTTACACCCACTTCATGGAATCTTGGGCTTTTGCACCCAGTTTGGAAGCAACGTGGTACGCTTGGTGATATTACTAATTATCGCCCCATTACTCTTTCGTGTGTTGCCCGAAAAAATTTTGAGCGAGCTTTGTTGCCACATCTTTATTCTGCTATCACGTCTCAACGCCCACTTGATGCTGCCCAAGCGGGATTTCAGTCACACCGCTCGGGAATGGAATGTGTTTTTGGTCTTCAGGCATGTATCTCCCGTGCGTCTAATGCCAAGGTTCCTTGGGTTGCTGGTTTTTTAGATATTCAAGCAGCTTATGACACCACAAATCGTGCAATTCTTTGGGCTGAGCTTCTTTCTAGGGGAGTACCGTTGCCATTTGTTTTTGTTTTGAAGTCTCTGTTTGATTTTTTGTTCTTCCAGAGTGGTTGTTGCAAATTGTTTTTCAGATGCTTTTGATTTGTTTAGAGGTTTGTTTCAAGGTTCTGTTCTCAGTCCACTTCTCTATATCACTTTTCTTGATCCTCTACCTGGGCTCCTCCGACCATTTGCCCCACCTATAACACTCTTTCATCCTGCCAAACCACGATATAATTCTTTTTTATTTGCAGATGATTTGGCCTTGTTTGCAATTACTTTGGATGCTATGCAGGTTCTTCTCTCTGTTTGTGACCAGTTTGCCCAAGCTCGTGGTTTTTCTTTTGCTCCTTTGAAGTCTGTGATTCTCACAAAAATTCCTATTCCTGCTCATTCGCCTTTGCTTCTTCATGGTCAAACTCTGCCTGTCAAGCCTTCATTTCGTTATCTGGGTTGCTTTTTTGGAGATACTGGATTTGATGTTTCACTGACTATTTCCCATCGACTTGCCAAAGCGCGCGCAGCTTCTTTTGCTTTGCTTTCTTTTTCAAGGATGTTTGGTTCTCATTCTCTGGTTGTGGTTCGTCATTTGTTTTTGTCTTTTATTCGACCTACGCTTGAATTTGGTTTATATTTTATTCTTCCCTCTGTTGCTGTTTGCAAACCAGTTCGGACTTTTATTCACCAATGTTTGTGTCGATTTCTTCGCCTTTCATTTTCCACTTCAATTGCTGGGGTTTTACTGTTTTTTAAGTTTCCTGACCTTCAGTTTTGGCTTCAATATCTGCAGTTTCAGATGTTTCAACGTTGGGTGGATGATGATGCCCCTGATATGGTTCACTCTATGTTGTCATTCTTTCTTCACCAGGGAAAGCACTTTCGTTGTTCTCCTGTCCCTTTCAACAATCACTTCCTCTTCCCGGCTGCAAATGTTGTAGTTCCCAAACCTTCTGATGTTATCGCAAATCACTTTAACCAAGTAGCCTCATCTGCCTATGGTTCTATAGCTGCTAGCTTTGCTCCCCTTGCATCTGCACACCCTCATGCGCTAGCAATTGCTCCTCCATGCTTCCCTATTTCGTCAATCTTGAGGCTTCTGCAGTATCGCCTTGGACGTTTGTTTTATCACCTCCGCAAGCAGTGTTGTCACTGCCACACTGCAACTCTCTCTAGATCTCATGTTTCAGAATGTTTGCGTCTTGACCTATTGTTGCCTCCTGTTCCTGTTCCTGTTTTACAACTTCCGCTTGACGTTGCAATTGATAGCCTTCGTCCACTTCGCATTGTCAACCCAGCGAATCTTGCACCGTGGTATCTAGTTTTTCGTTGTCTCCATAAGATTTGGCTTCACTGTATGGGTCTGCCATTAGAAGTTTCTCCTCCAGACTCCCTCTTTGGCCCTGCATTTGTGGATCTTTAACGTTTTCTTTTCTCATTATTTATTACTCACCTGTTTTTTTGGCACCTTAGCAGTATCTGACGGGTAGCCACAGGTTTGAGTTTACATTCTCTGTTTTGCTTTGTTGCTTTTCCTTATGCTGCGCGCGCTTCCCTATGTGCTGGTCCATGACCATCTTGTAAGGCACTTTGGGTGTTGTTTTTGTTATGCATTGTATGTGCAAAATGAATAAGAATAGTGTTAAAAAAAATAAAAATTTTGCACCAGTGGGTGATATGTATTGGTTGGAAAATAAATACATATCAAGTTCAAAAAAAGGGATTCTCCTTTCTCGCTCCTCATTTATGCTGTGTGCTTCCCTGTGTGCTGGTCCGTGACCATCCTTGTAAGGCACTTTGGTGAATGCATTGTATGCCCAAAATAAGCAAATAATATTGTTTAAAACAAAGGAATAATTACAAATATAAACTTGTCTGTAAGTAGCAGAAACATCTCAAATCATTCAAGCAAAAGCAAATAGTAACCGAGGACAATCTGTAACCGGCGTCCCTTTGCAGTCGCATTGATTATACTTTTCTTGAGGTGTATTTGTGGGACAGGGCTTGATTGAAATGATGCTGCTGTTTTGAGAACCCACAACTTATCCATTGATCCACATGTGTAGCACTTATCATTGTTGCCTTGTTTGGCACCTCATAACCCAGGCTCCATTTTCCTTACTAGGCGCTTTTATGGCTTGTGAAGAGCTTCTTCTTTGGACTCCCTATGGAGGTTCAGTGCAGTTGTACGGGTAAAGGTTCTATAGTGATTGCTGCTGCATTTTCCTTTTGTTTTGTAAGTGGGCGAAGGAAACGGAGGTGGGATTGGAGGCAAGTTGGCAGACGATGCAGACACTGACAGCTGTTGTGTGCTGCTTTGCTTGGACTGACACAGAAATGGATAGAGATCAACATATGAAACTTGAGCGAGCACATACCATCATGTACATGTCAGTTTGGATCGAAACTCTGGCAGGTCCAACCATCTTGAGGGCAAATCACATTGGACAGAAGTAGGAATACGCCAACTCATGGCCGGACGTGGTGCCACATTCTCGCTTGAAAAAAGGTGATAGTTAGGGACAGTATCACCTCAAACCATTCCAGCCATACCAAACATTTGCATCAGGTAAATTGTAATTTCATTTGCCTTGTGGTAATTCCCGACAACTTTTCCAGTATTCTGTCAGCCAATATCAGCTTTTTCGACACTGCCTGGATCTAGGAGATTGCGTTGGCAGCCATTTGCGGACTGTGTGCAATCTTGACCATTTTCGCGGCGAGAGAGATGATTCTCGGTGGTGTACTTATTCATGGGCTACATGGCGTCCGAAAAGGCTCCATCGCAATGATGCTGCTGTTTTGCATGATCCTAATCGGAACTAGGTTGGTCGATATTGCAGTCATCGTCGTTCCGTACCTCAAAATCAACAATCAGTTTGTTGTTCAGTTCCAGGAGCTCGTAGCAGGTGCGGACATTTTCCTCACTGTTTTCTTGTTTCTGTAAGTCTCTTGACACGACAGTGCTCCACCTCTCCAGCCTAACAACTTTCTTATAAACTTAACCGCAATCTGTGTTCTTTTGAAATCGACTTCGCTGGCTATTGGTTTCCAATCTCTTCTCAAATTTAGCCATGAAAATTACAGGGAATTGGTAGGTATTTTAGGTTTTCTGGGTGGAAAACATCTTGGCAACGGGGGGGGGGGGGGGGGGGGGGGGGGTGTAATTGGGACAACTCCCTGCATGGACGTATTGATCGGAGATCACAGTATCTGACGAACTACAAAGAAACACCCATATTGTGTGGTGTCTTGAGTGAGCTTCTGTTGATTATCTGCCGTTATAAATGACCTCCTTGCGAAGGATGAAGGAGAGCTATTTTTATATTTATTTTTTGATTTTAACATCACTTGTCAACGTGGTTTGATTTCAAGCCTCACAAACTCGACGTGGAAATGGCCGTTCCAACGATCCCGTCCGCCCTTCCCGTGGCCCACCGTCTATACGTCATGCGCCTGTACAGGCGCTCGCTCAAACTGGCCGCAAGCTGGTACTGGCAGCGCAGCGAGTACTGCGAGAAGGCCATGATCATCCGGTCCATGTTTGACGAGAACAAGAACGTAACGAACCTTCGGCATGCACAGGAATTGCTCGCTCATACCGAGAACTTGCTCGGAATTTATAACCACTCGGACCCATACATCTGTACGTCGAGCAGAGCATATGTGGATGAGAAAGATATTATGAACTGATGAAATTGGGGAAATTTATGTAGCACCGACGGCCCCGGGCGGTTCAAAGTGGGAGCGTAATGTTCCGTTCCCGGAAGAGGTTGGTCCAAGGAGAACACTTGAAGTGGTTCTTCCTCATCTTGTTATTGCAGCTTGCAAGGAGGGGTGTCACGATTTACGACAAAAACTAACGCTCCGTTGGCTGAACTCGGAGATGAAGTGGGATTTTTAATGGGCATAGCGGATGGTGATAAGTGACAAAAGAACTACAATACATTTCATGGTGCAGATATTCTGTGGGGTAGAGAAGTGCATCCGCAGAGAACCCGATTCAATGGAAGAAGGCGATGCATTTTTGATGTATTCGTGAGCAGTTGAGAGTTCCTCACACTTGCTTGTGTTTTTATCAACAGATCCGCTGGTCCAATCACACTGATATCCGTCCGAATATAAGCGTAGCAAGTCAGAAGCATCAATCAAGCCGGCAGACGGTAATATTCCAAATAGAGGTGGTAGGTTAAGCATTCCTCAAGCCAATTAATATTCGGCGTTGCCAACAGTCACAGCTGGTCTACTGGTCAACTTGGACACTATTAGAGATATCACAGCAGAGGGATCTCTTGATTTTTGGCATCCAAACTTGTGTAGTCCTCACACCACCCAAAATATGGCACAAGCGCCGGTGTTGTGAACATTACTACGACAAAGATCTCTGACAATCACTATTTTTGCTGCAGCCCAGTCCGTTCGCTGGATTCTCTCCCACTCTCAAACCCACCTTCAACTGCTATCGACTGTCGCTCTCTTCCCGCACGCGACAACTTTTGGCCTCCCGCCACAACACCTAATTCTATTGTCGCCGTTCAACGGCTCGCAAACTCGATCTGCGTCACAGCTGCAGGTAGGCTCGGTTTCGATTTTTGTGGGGGGACACTTCACAGCTCCGGCAGAACCAACTTTTTGGAGCTGACACATTCTCGTCACCTACTTTATATTATCTTTCAAATAGGTGCGTTGCTGCACCCAGTCGCTACTTCTCGACCCGCACTACCATTCTATCGCTCGCTCGGTGCCAGATCGAACTCCCGTTAAGGACAACTGACACCAACAACGGCAATAATCTCCCAGTCATTACACTATCTCGTGCTGCTGTTTCTCGCAGTAATTTCTTAAGCCCTCATTAATTCTTTGGGATTCTGGTCTTTCAGTGAGCTGCTTGAGCTTTTACCGCTGTGGGCCGATCGTTCTCCGGTAGGTGTCGGGGCTTGATTACTGGAAATGCTGGATGGTTATCTATTTCTATTTATATGGGCAACGAACTGATCTTCAGGTTCTTACTTGCCTTTTCTTCTGATTTTTTGCTCTGTTTATACAGGTTGAACCCCGATTTGCCAAAGCTGCATATTCGTCAAGATTACTTGGTCAACTGCAAAAGGCCTACCGCCTGTACAAAGTTGACCTCGAAATGAAAGGACTCAAAAACCGAGTGGTAAGTTCCTCTGAGTCTCGCAAATTTGTTGCGAGTTTAGAAAGAGTCACTAATCAGAGGTCATCTCACACGTAAGTTGCCTCAGTTGACGAGAAATAAGTCTGTGAACGATACAAACGGCGGATCCAAAATTCCTCCAACTTCCAACACAACGCCATCAACTGCCTCGACAAAATCACTGAGTTCGGGCACCTCAACCCCTTCACCTTCAGCTCCGGTGTCCCGTCCGGACAGCAAATCCGCTTCCGCAAGCTCCGGGACAAACTCTCCAATTCCGAAGGCGAAGGAGTCCCCAACACCGTCGAAACTCGCCCCTAAAAAGGACGATATGAATCTAGATGCGCCAGTGCCTCAGCATTCTCCATCTTCGCTTGTGGTACTTTATATCTATCTATGCAATTAGAGAAATTAAGAGCGTTGATCTTTTCTCTAGAAACCTGGCGGGGAGGTGCCAAAGAGCGGACCACTAAACAGGCTAAAGAATACTCCAAAAGATGCCATTCCAATCAGTAAGACACCAAGGCGGCAACGTTCTTCACGATTCCATGTCACGGAGCGAGTTGAGCTTGAGAAGTTGGTCAATCTGAAGGGTGAGCCTGATTTCTTTCTAGGCGACAGTGTTCGCTGACTACTCGATACAGATGTTGGAGCGGGTGAACGTCCAGAGCTTATGATCAAAAAGATACAACAATGTATGGTGATCTTTGACTTCAACGATGCTCTTTCGGACTTGAAGGGGAAGGAAATCAAGAGGCAGACTTTGACGGAACTGGTGGAGTACATAAGCAATACCCGCGGGGCCATCACAGAGCCCGTGTATCCCGAGATTGTCAACATGGTGAGTTGAAAAGAAGTGTTTTTGGTCTGCACCTAAATGTCTGGTCAGTTTGCGACCAATCTGTTCCGACCTATTCCTCCTCAAGTAAACCCAACAGGGGATGCATTTGATCCAGAGGAAGACGAACCGGTTTTGGAACTCGCTTGGCCACATCTGCAGATTGTGTACGAGTTCTTCCTTCGATTCATCGAGTCCCCCGATTTCAACACCAACATCGCCAAAAAGTATATCGACCAGCACTTCATATTGCAGGTGCTCAAAGAATTATCAATAACCACAACGATATCACTAATTGATGTAAACAGCTTCTTGATCTCTTCGACAGCGAAGATCCTCGTGAGCGTGATTTCTTGAAGACGACGCTTCACAGAATCTATGGAAAATTCTTAAACCTCCGCGCTTTCATTCGAAGATCTATCAACAACGTGTTCTTCCTTTTTGTATACGAAGTGGAGCGCCACAACGGCATTGCAGAGCTCTTGGAGATTCTCGGCAGGTTTGTTCATATATTAATTTCAATAGTTTTTGGACAATTAATCAATGGATTCAGCATCATCAACGGCTTTGCACTTCCGCTGAAGGAGGAACACAAGCTCTTCCTCACCCGAGTCCTCCTCCCGTTGCACAAAGCAAAGTCGCTGACGCTCTACCACCCTCAGCTCGCTTACTGCGTTGTCCAGTTCCTTGAAAAGGATCCGTCGCTAACGGAGGAAGTGATCTGTGGTTTGCTGCGCTATTGGCCCAAAGTTAACTCGCCCAAGGAGGTCATGTTCCTCAACGAGATTGAGGAAATTCTTGACGTCATCGAACCCCAAGAGTTTGTAAAGATTCAGGTTCCGCTGTTCCAGCAGATCGCCAAATGTGTATCGAGCCCCCACTTCCAGGTATGCGATATTTATCCTTAATTGATGCGCCGCTCAAAAAGCGTTGTGTTTTTCCTAGGTTGCAGAGAGGGCACTTTACTATTGGAACAACGATTACATCATCAACCTCATTGGAGACAATGCCAGCGTTATTCTTCCGATCATGTTCGCATCCCTGTATCGTAATTCCAAGTCTCACTGGAACCGGTTAGTGCGTGATACCTTTTTAAGCGTCCAAGTCTAATCTTAGACGTGCAGAACTATCCATGGTCTGGTTTACAACGCTCTGAAGCTATTTATGGAGATCAGCCCAAAGCTGTTTGATGAATGCACAAACAAGTACAAGCAGACTCGGCAGTTGTAAGTTTCTTTTTTTTTAGTAACTAGATTCCAGAAATTTTAATGGACTGCTGTTCAGGGAGAGGAAGAAGCAGAAGGAACGAGAGGACGTTTGGAGCAAGATCGACAAAATGGCACAGCAAAACGTATCGAAGGGTGGGTCAGGTCAAGGCGGCGTTCGAGTGGCAGGTCCAACTGCCGTTCCGCAACCGGCCCTGTTACCAGGTAAACATCTCAAGCAGCTCCGCCTGGAAGGTTGAAAGACTGATATATGTGATATAGTGGCTACGGCGCAGGAGCCATACGAGCTCTCATCGGAGGAAACACCAAAATCAGAGGCTGCCGAGGAGGACATGTTGACGAACGAGCTCAAGGTAGTTTTTGGATCAAAAACTCTGCTTTGAAACAAACTCGATTGATTCTTGGTAAAGCAATTCGAAGACCGTCCAACCCCACAGCGGTTCAGGCGAAAATCGGTCCTTCCTGTCGACGAGACCGTACTCTCGGAGCTCTCTCGGCATAAATCGTTGGAGGACCTTATTGCGAGCAAGGCGGCGGGGTCGGCACGTGGCGGCAACCAGGACTGAGGAGATCTTGCTAAATGGAACATCTTTTCTTGACATTTTGTATGGCTTGGTCATACCACTTGATACTTTTGGCGTTTTGGGTTTTACATGAGCGAGCAATTTTTGTGTGATGGTACTTTTTTTTAGATTCGGTTGTCTATTTCTTTGTTTCGTGCTTCCCTCTCGTTTTCTATACTCTTCCGTTTCTTTGACATTCGTCCCACCTTTCTTGTGTTCCACTTTGAATTTGCGGGTCTGATGTGTTAGTTTCAATTGTTGGTGGGCGAAATGCGGGATCTCGAGAGAGTGTGATGTGTGACGTGTGTGCGTGCGTGTGTGTGTGTGTGTGTGTGTGTGTGTGTGTGTGTGTGTGTGTGTGTGTGTGTGTGTGTGTGTGTGTGTGTGTGTGTGTGTGTGTGTGTGTGTGTGTGTGTGTGTGTGTGTGTGTGTGTGTGTGTGTGTTTGTGTATTGTGTAACCCCCACCCCCACCCACCCTCGAATTCGGATGTTCGGAGCACAATACGGCAGACGTGATTGTTGGTCTGCTGCGATTCATTCACATTAGTAAGAAACTTTGGTGTTTTTGACGAGCTGGAGATGCTTGCTTAACTCGGAGAACCAAATTGTCCGAAAGGGAAGAGACAAAACGTATCTTTAGACACTCCAAAGGTTCACACCACACATCCACGATGAATCAGATAACACTATGGACGAGCCGAAAATGAATTACGTGCAGCCTTTGAATGACGAGTTACTGCTGCCGTGGCCACTCGCTCTCACGATGAGAGCGCATTGTTTGATCGAGCTTAATCGCATTCGGAGTGTTTGGGTTGCTAAAAAACGAAAATATAGTTCTGGAATGAGGTTTTCTTTTTTAAACCTGTTTCCTCTACAAGTCTCTCAATCCATGAGGATCACAAACAGATGAAAAAACATCTTGGTGGTTTTGCCAATGTTTTAAAACTCTCGCACCACCTCTCTCCACCTTTGGTTTCTCGAGTTTCTCTGTATCCCACTCCCGACTTGCATAGCTCTTCCCCTTCCACTCGGCGTTCAGTTTCCTCTCACATCTATGAGCAAACGTGGAAACTCAAACTTTATTGTTGTGGGACTCAACACTTGTATCGCACCTGAAAGCTTCCTGCGCTTTCATACGCTCCTCTCGTCGACGTTCCTCGATGATTCTACGCTGCCTTTCTATCTCGTTGTACTGTGCTTCACGTTCGTTCCATTCGCGCTTGTCTTCATCGATTTCCTAAGAAGAAGAGTTTCAACAGCAGACCATGTTGTGTTGGATTCGGTTAACAAAATACCTCCTGCCTTTTCTTGCATATGTCATTCTTTTTCTTCATTTCTGCCATCTTGGCGGCAAGTTCTTTCTCCGTGAGTCGCTTCGGCTAGAGTCGGTCAGATGATGGTGCGATGCGTGTTCGTTTTGAAGAGCATACTTTGTTCACTTCTTGGTTCCTACTGTACACTCGGTATCCACCGTTTACATCTTGGTTCCTACCGTAGCCTCGGTGTCCGTTGTTTGCGGTTAGGGTCCGACTGTACATGTGGGATCCGTTGGCGTTGTTATTGTATCCAGAATACTACAGCATACGAGTGGGCAAAAAAAAAAGTTGATGACTCCTCTTACTTGTCTGGGAGGCTGAAGTATCGTAGAGGAGTGTTCACGGCGACTCGCCGCTTCCACCATAGGTTGCTTTGGCGTTAGTGTTCAATCGACAGTCATTCAAAGGGAAGTATTTAACCTACTTTGTCCTGATTCCTGCTGTACACTAGCTGTCCGCTTCTCACATCTTGGTTCCTGCGAGAGCCTTGGGGTCCGGGGTTTGCATCTTGTTTCCTGCTGTACTCTCTGTATCCGTTGTAGTAGTTGTTGTTGTTTCCAGAGAACTGTCACACTCCAAGGTGAGTGAACGAACGCAATCCGTGGATCACTGGTATTGAACCATACTTGCTTGAGTTGCTGAGCTTTTGGACCCGAGCTTACACTTCGAGTCGATGCGGAGTTGGCAGGATTCTCTGCGGGCAGACGGTTCTGTTTATCACGCTCTCCCGGAGGAAGCGCCTTGTTCAGAGCCGCAGCTGCTTGGATGTCGCTACGCAACGCCTTCCAAGCCAACCCAGAACGGTGCGGCCCTCTCTATTTGCAAACAAATCAAAGTTAATATCATATTATTTCACCTTAAAATAGAACTTACGTCGAAATGATTGTCCTTCGGGCCAGTGGAGGTGATCGCTTGAGTGGATGTCGTGGGGATTTCGGATGAGACCAGCGGCACTTTCGATTCTTCTTTTACAACATTGGGCTTCCCTTCTTTGGAGATAATGGGCTTCATATCTTCCTCCAGTTCCTCCAATTCGGTGGTGGTAACGTAATGTTCTTCATAGGACACCTCGGTGACTGTGATTGAGGTGACCCACACATTGTTCTCAATATCGGTCTGAGTGCCTTTATTCGAGATTAGTGGTGAGAACTTAGAATACGCTTTCTGTTCAGCACTTACTTAGTTCAGGCATGGCTAGCTTGTATTCGAAGAGATGGACGAAGAAGGGGGACTCGGAGTGCAATCAGGATTGTGCTTGAGGACTGTCATGATTCTTATATATCTTTAACAGGTCAAATGCTTGGTTCTGTCATTGTGTGATTGGAAGAGCACGGCTTTGTTTGTCGGGAATCAAAACACCGCCGCCCGGACAATAAAAACGAAGTTCGTGCGAGGCTAAGTAATAAAAGTATGGTGAGGAGGATGAACCCCTTTCTTCGTTCTCGAGAGGCACCTATCGCAAAATCGTCCTGACGTTCGATCATTTGACGAAGATCGCTTAACTTAGATAACCTTGCGTATCAAAGCATAATGCGGAACTCGGCTCCTATGGATCGGGCTGTCAACAATGTACTTGTCCGTCCTCGCACCCACGGAGAATGGTCTCGACGAGGTAATGCAGTCCACAAACGCAGCAATCCATTTCGTGTCATCTGGTGTTTCTGAGAATATTGGAGAGAAAATTCATACAACGAGAGAGATTTCATTCGTAAGATACCCGCTTCATGTGCCTGCCATTGTTAAAACAACAAGTCGCGGGGATCAATGTGATATCGAAGTAGGTTGTGTAAACCTCTACATCCCCAACGTCGACTGTATATTTCTGCCATCCTCCGCAGCTGCTCCTTCACCTTTTCCATCATTACATCCAAACTAGTGAGTGTCATCGATTCCAAACTGGCCCAACAACACACCACACGATCCTGCTCCATGCACCCGACATCAATGCTCCTCCCGAATTTCAGCACCAAAACCTTGTCTTTCGTGTTTCTGATTGCCCAGTCACCCTCTCGCTCCGCAACCTTCCAACATTCTCGTGGCGCAGCTCCCGCCGGTTCCAAAGAAAACAGACTCCTTGAAAAACAGAATCAAATCATGTCGTTTCGCACGAGGGCGCTGCCAACCCTGACCCAACACGCATCCTCCAGACTCCGCCTCGCACGATCTCTCACACACGTACCAAATACCCAACACCTCCTCTCACAGCTCAGAGCGACCTCCAGACCACGAGCGTACATGACCGAGGCCGCGCAAGTCGAAGCGACCGGATCTCGTCGGCCGCTGGGAAGCACGGTCGAGGACCCGCTGTCATCGAAGGAGTACGTGGCCAAGCTGTCGGCGTTCACGGCGCGCTCGGGGATCGAGCTTGGAAGTGACGGTCCGCTCGTGGAAGCGCTGACCCACGTTTCGTACAGGCGGACGACGAACAACCAGCGCCTTTCGTATCTCGGTAGGTGCGATGGTTTGCTAAAACAAAAAAAGAAAAGACAATTGGCAGTGAAGGGAGGTCACGACGAAGTGTTTTAATATTCTTGCATTAACGACAGGTGAGAAAGCGGCAAAGTTATTTGTTACGGAGCAAATCTTTAGTCGGTACCCAAAGCTTCCTGCCGACGCACTGGAGAGTATCGTGAAGAGCTACACGGAGAGGAGGGTGCTTGCGAACATTGGGAAGGCGCTCGGCGTGCCTGCAGTCATGTTGTGGCAGGTACGAGCCATACCGAAACCATCCATAAGTTAGGCGTATTCTAATTCCTGGTTCATCCTTGCAAAGAACTCAGGTGCCGTAAAGCAGGAGGGTCAAAAGGAGGGTGCGATGAACGAGGGCGTTATTTCGGCAAAGGCAACCTTTGCATTGATCGGTGTATTGTACCAGAAGGTTTTTTTGGGCTGCGGTACTCTTTGCGACTGACGAGGTACTAATAAAGCCGTTGGTGGTTTGCTTCAGTCTCCACTTGCGGCAAGAAAGTTTGTCCACGCACACATCTTGTCACGCGATGTGGACGTTGAGACGCACTTGAAGTTGCAGGGCGCAAAGTCGTATCTTCCGTTGATCATGAGGGAGCGGGGGAAGCCAAGACCAGTGTCGAGGTGATGATGTGGTTGAAATGAGTGCTGGTTGCGACTTTCGACTGATCGGTTGGGTCTGGTTTTCAGACTTATTCGTGAGAGCGGTCGTCTTTCAACTTCGCCGGTTTTCCTTGTGGGAATATACAGTGGTGCTGAGAAGATCGGCGAAGGTTAGGAGAGCACAGAATTGTGGAGTGTGTTGCGCGAAAACATAATTTTGTTTCTTTTAGGATATGGAAGCTCCCTTTCAGAAGCAGAGTTCAGGGTAAGATAAATGGATTCGATCAGGTGCTTGTAGCTAAACAAGTTATTTTTCAGGCTGCAAAGAATGCCCTTTCAAAACACTTTATGACGGATTTGAAGAAGGTGGAGCTTCCTTCAGAGCATGATTTTGTGGATGACAGCGATGATGGATTACAGCTTCAATAAACGGACTTGTCACCAACTGCAAAAATATCTACCTGTTGGCCCATATCTTTGCCGTTGGTCTGTTCTATCACACTGCAATAATTATTTGGCAGACCATCTCCTCCCTCTGTTATTCTGGTGTAGTTCGGTTTTCCGGTTACGACTAGTGCTCTTCAACGAGTCAACTTACACCTTCCTTGAGCCGAATTTCGTTCTCGTCTTCTATGTTCGGGTTTTGCACCATCCATCGTGGTAAAGTTCACTGGATAGAGTGGCTTCGTTTGGGAGTTGCAAATCCACGTGAGCACAGCCACCCGCCAGGCCAGACTCACCCACCGACACCACCCAGCACACCCAGCCAACACCATGGTACGTACGTGGGAAGAGAACGGGATGACACGAGGCGGGAGAACGGGCGACGGCTGATATCATACGGGGGCGAGAAGGAGTGGAGGGCACGACAGTCGATGGTTGGATGGATGGTTTGATGGATGGATAGGAGATGACCTGTGTGTGTGCGTTCTATTCGCTCACGATTTCTTCGTTTGAATCGAACAGCCGCCGAAGCTCGACCCCAACGAAATCAAGATCGGTATGTCACCTTAATATGCCATCGAAATCCGTATTTTGCTCATCAGTTATTCCTTGCGATAGTTGTTCTCCGAACAACGGGTGGTGAAGTTGCTGGTGGTTCGGCTCTTGCGCCCAAGATTGGTCCTCTCGGTTTGTCGCCAAAGAAGGTTGGTGAAGATATCGCAAAGGCCACCGGCGACTGGAAGGGTCTTCGCGTTACAGTGAAGCTCATCGTACAAAACCGTCAAGCCCAAATCGAGGTTGTTCCTTCCGCTTCCTCCCTTGTCATCAAGGCCCTCAAGGAGCCTCCCCGCGACAGGAAGAAGGAGAAGAACAGTGAGTTGGAAGACTGACTTTGATTTTAAAAAACACCGCTGATTCTACTTTGATTTAGTCAAGCACAGCGGTAACCTCTCCCTCAACGACGTCATTGACATCGCACGCAAAATGCGCCCGAAGTCTATGGCTAAGGAGCTGTCGGGTACTGTTCGCGAGATTCTCGGCACTTGCTTCTCCGTTGGCTGCACGGTGGAGGGGCAATCCCCCCAGGACGTTAGCGAGAAGGTCGCATCCGGGGTGAGCTTTGTTCACTTAGTACAATAAGTGCACAAAACTAAATTTGTTTCATACAAAAGGAAATCGAGATCCCCGCAAACTAAACGTCCTTTCCGAATCGGCCACAACATCGTTGATCCCGTCTTTCATTATTGTTACCTATTCACATCTTGCGACTTTAGTGTTGGACATGCCAATTTTGTTGTTGGGATACTTGGATATGGCCTGTTTAGTGTATATGGGTTGCATATGGGCTGGCGACTTGTTTTGTTGTTTGCTAGTGTGCGCTGTATTACATTCCTCTCCCTTCCTCTCACACATCCTATCCATCGACAGCACATGTCTTCCAAAAAGAGCTTGATACAGTTTCACATCCCAAAATACTCATGTCATGCTGCAAATCGAAGCTACCCGTTAGTTTGCTAACTTAAGCTGTCACAGACAGACGGTGCGGTGCACCAAAGCCCGATCAAAAAGGATGCACACTTCTTTCGAAATGGGAGGTCAATGAGGCAGGATGTGTACGCTGACACGTCATACACTGGCACTGCTCGCCTTTGTCGCCATTTGTCTTCTCTCCTCACACGCCGTTGGGTAAACTTTATTTACCAACTTCAATGTTTAGTCTTACAACATCATACAGACTCGCCCAGTACGGGGCTAGATGGATCATCGAGCTTGACACCCCGATCGCGACTTCTCAACTTGGCGAAGGGGCCTCCGGTACCGACGACCACACTTCTGCATTGAACCTGTTTCGATCGGCCTCCCGCGATGCTGGAATTGACATGAGAGAGGTATGCACAATGCCGTTGTTTAACACCGGATCTGACGTCGACGCAATAACTAGCGGTTCACATTCCAAGGGATCTTGTTTTCCGGTCTCAGCGTCGACCTTTCCACCCAAGCCGATGCGGAGATCTTGTCCTCTTTGGGCGGCGTCAAACGTGTCTGGCCCGTGGTGAGAAAGCCCCATGTCTTCATTCTTTCAAATTCAAGTTTTTCTGTGAACAGAGAACATATGTACCGCGCCAGTCGACACGGGTTGCTAACTACTACGACGGCGTTCTCATGGACGCCTCGATGCCTCTGATGCGGTTCACACATGACGCAACGGGCGTGGGAACAATTCAACATGCCGACCCGGACGTGGCTCGATTGAGGGGCACAGTTGATACGAACGTGAAAAGGGGGCGACAAGCTCTGGCACAGGGTATCGACGCTACGGGTACGGGTGTAAGCGATCCATCAAAACCTCTTGCTTCAACAAAACAACCTGAAATGTTTTCGCCAGGTTCGAGTGGGAGTGATAGACACCGGGGTAAACAAAACACATTGATTACACATACTGGATTGTGAGGCTGATTTTTCGCTGTGAGATTGATTATACGCATCCTGCGTTCGGCGGATGCTTGGGTCTTGGATGCAGAGTATCGTACGGACGTGATCTGGTCGGAAACGACGATGGAACACCGCAACCAAGATCGGATCCCCGAGATTGGTGTGCACACATCGTTTTCTTTGATTAAAACAGTTCTAACTCCCTATTCGGCAGCGCTGGGCACGGATCACACGTGGCAGGGTGAACCCTACCCTAAACTTTCACGGAGAGTCTTCTTCTCAATCTTATTCTCAAGGATCATCGCAGGGAACGACCAGAGGATTCTTGGAGTTGCGCCGAATGCTACCCTTGCAGCATACAAAGGTGTTGTATTCGAACAGAACAGCTGGGTGATAAAATCCAACGATTGACCGTTTCTTCCAGTCTTCACGTGTGATGAAGACGGAGGTGTTTCTTCGGACGTTTTGATCGCGGCGATGGAGCAGGCTTATCTGGATGGAATGAACGTCATCAACTTAAGCGGTAAATAGCACAATCCATCCGTTTTTATTTGGTTTGTTTTTTTGCAACTTCATGCTCATGTGCATGTGAAAATTGATAGTTGGCGGATCTAGCTCGTGGTCGGTTTTTCCGGAGGCAGTTGCCGCTGGTGCGCTTGCCCGAATGGGAGTCCTTGTCGTAGCTGCCGTTGGTAAACGAACGCCCTGCCTTCAACCTCCAGAATCTTTCCTCATTCTACATATAAAAGGAAACGATGGCACACAAGGCCTCTGGGAAACCTCCTCCCCCGCCATCGACGCATCCGCAACCGCCGTCGGCTCGCTCGAAAACACATACTACCTCGGCGGGCACATCACCCTCACCAAAGCAAACACCTCGTCCCTCCGGATCAACTACGCTGGCAACGACGACCCCGCGGACATCGGCGCCGTCCCGCTCATCCACGTCGCTTCCAACGGCTGCAATAATGTTACGATGCCTTCGTTGTCGGGTGCGATCGCGTTGGTGCGTAGGGGTGGTTGCACGGTCGCCAAAAAGGCAAAGGCTGCGAGCAGCATGGGCGCCAAGGCGCTCGCGGTGTACAACAATGTCCCGGGGCAGTTGTTTGTTTTTGCGACGGGTGAGAGGGAGTCGACGGGTGGGATACCTGTCGTTGGTGTCTCGGGGGAAGATGGCGAGAGGATGGCGGCGGTGGCGAGCGGAGGTGGTGGAGTAGTCGCGGAGGTGAGGTGGGAGGCGGGGATTCGAGTATTTGGGAACTATCCGAGGGTTTTGCAGCCAGCAGAGTATTCGTCTTGGGGGTATGGTCCGATGTTTGAGGTCAAGCCGGGTATGCCCCTGTTTTGCAATGCCGTGGTTTCAACTGATGGGTTGCTCTGTTCTGAAGATATTTCTGCACCTGGATCGATTGTATACTCGGCTTATCCAGTCTCAAAAGGATCCTACGCAACGGTAAATACAAAAACAATTCTTCGTCACTTTCTCACTTTCCCAAACTTTGCAGATGAGCGGAACAAGCATGTCCACACCTTACGTAAGTGCCGATAAATTGCTTAATGATCTGATAACAAATCGATTCCTGTAAAGTTAGCAGGAGCCATGGCACTACTCGTATCAAGGTTTGGTCCAGCTGCCGGTTACATGATATCTGACCATCCTAAGCTGCAACTCGCCAAAGCGATTGTTCAATCCACTGCCACAAAGATTCCATGGCCGCGCAATCCCACTTTCATATCGCCGGCTTGTAGAGTCGGATCAGGAATGATCAACGTCGAAGCGGCGCTCTCATCCCCTGCAATCTTACTTCCCAGCGTCATACATATCCCTTCGATCCAACAATCCAACAGTTTCTACTTGACGAAAATTCAAATTCACCGCGTTGATCACCACTGGCGCACGAAAAGTGGGATTGCAAGCCTGTCGTATCGGAAAGTCGTGTGGACGCTCAGACACGAACCCATGGCCGCGATCGACCTTCGAAAGGCGGCGGAGTCGGGATCTGGACCCGGCGACGGCACGTTTTCAACTTCGATACCCGAAACTGCAGATATTCTCCCTGCGGAAGTCGATTTCGAAACACCGGTGGTCACAACGGAGTTTTTAGCCAATGCATCGACATCGAAGACCTTGCCGCTGTTCACGGTTGAGCTGCCTGAACTCGCATCGGCAGGAGTCCGGATCACACCTCCACTCACAGTGAATGCACCGTATTGGTTCGGTGGTGCGATCGTTGCGGTCCCCTCGGATCCAGCACTTCATTCGATCCGGACCGTTTATGTCGGTATCACTGGTGACATCGGCGATGTCCCGATCATCCCGTTGAACGGGAGCTATCCATATCTCACCATCACACCATCAACAAATGTATCATCTTTGGAATTGCCACCAGGCGACGAGAAAGTGTTTGGATGTACGATTAACTCCAATGAACGCGACTTGAGTCAAATCGAGCGATGTAGGGCGGTGATACATAGCGAGATTCCCCTAAACTTTTCAAATTCCGAGCTGAGCATTGGTATTGCTACGTTTTACCTTCGGTTTTCATGTTCTAACTTGTCACATTCGATTATTACAGTGTATACAATGCTTCAACCCGCAAGTAAAATCCAACTCCATCTTCTCCGGCAGAGTACCAACGACAGATACGGCGAGGGTGGAGATGTGTGGAGTTCGGTCGCGGTGATCTTCGCCGACCGCCATGTTCCTCGAAACGAGGAATCACGTCCGACATCTCGACATGCGTGGAAGGGGCTCGTTTCTAATCGCACATTGGTGGGCGGACCGGTCGTGCTCCAGATGCGGGAGGCTGATGCGGTCTCCGTTCCACCATTTGTGGTATCGATGGGGGGAAACGAGGTAGGCCGCGGTCGTGTTGGGCGCGAAGCACAGAATCGGCACACTACGTTGGAAAGGGTCGCACCAGGGAGGTACAGGATTTTGGGGTCCTTCTGGAGACCTGGTGCAATAGCATTGGGTAGGAAATCCAGTAAAACGGGGGAGCCGACACATTGGGTCTCACCAGTAATGATCGTACTTTGATTTGGAAGATTTGATATTATTGATATTGACTCCATCTCTTTTGCTAAATGGAAGATTTGAATATGATGAGGCAATTACACTGTCATTCAAAGCAAACGTGTGCACAAGGTTGGAACGTCAATATCATAAACAGCTGCATGAGAGACTCCATCAGATCTGTCACCAAGTATCAATGATCGAGCTGCCTCTCCTCGTGGCTCGAAGTGAAGTCGAAACACAGCACAAGTAGATCCATCTCCACGTGGCCGGCGTAAAGCGCACTGCGGTTCTATTCCATCGCTCGACTCTCCTTTGACTATGATTGTCGAATCGCCAAGGGAGGGGGTGATGCCAAGGTCTTCTCGAAGTGTCTCGATCATCTCACAAAAGTTCCGCCTTGATAAAATCCGTCGTCGTCCCCTCCAGCACCGTCTACCGTCCACATCCCGTCTGAACAAGTCCAGCAACTCTTCGCGGAGCTGCACATCCGTCTCAATATGCTTGTTTCTGTGCCATATGCCTCCTTCGCTGCCAGATAGAGAAACAACAGATCTTGGCCATGAAACCACATACTTCCGAGCAGCCCAATTGAATAGTCTGCGAACTGCCTTAGGTGGCGGCTCGTTTGCAATTGCGCTGGTCGTGATCTGGTACATTAATCGATGGTCGAAAACTTCGGGCGTCCGACCATGTCCTCTGCTCAACACTGTCCTGAAACGTCCCACTGAGCCGGCATGCACGTCGCCCGCCAAAATTGTCACACGCACGCCGTATCGCAGTGACACATCTTGAAGCTTTTCCAACAATCGATCCCTCTCGTGAATGTGATAGGCACTGTCAAAGTGATCCACCAAATCTGCAGAATTTGAAAATTCTCATCTGAAGTCAAGGAATGCACAGACATCACCCATCAACTTACCATCAAGTACTTGGGGTTCTCCAAAGGCAAATCCGAGGGTCTTGTACAAGCCGCTCCTTCGGAAAACCGATTGAACAGCTCCTAAGCGACGTGAACGACTTAATAGATCCAACAGACGCTCCACGGTAGGAAGTCGTGGGTATGTCAAAGGCACCCCTACTGCAACCACCAAGTGTGTGCATTTTGGTCTTCGCTCTTGTTCTTGTGCCGCGGTACCGTCATTTTCTTCATCATTACCGTCCAGCAGATCATCCAACTCCTGAAATACAATATTCCACGAGACTTCAGAAAGGATCTGAGATTTTGATCGCTCAGATCGAGTGTCCAGGCCGAGGACGTAAGTCGAGCTTCCAAACAGTTTCAAAAAATGATAGGCTGAGCCATCTGGCGCCTTTATGTATCCATCGGCTTCGGCGAGAGTATGTGTCGTATGGCATTGGAAAAGGAGGAAGAAACTTTGTGCGATCCTCCCAATCGTCTTGAAGACAGCACAGTTCTGGAGCGAAGTGGGGTAAGATCCTATTGACGCATTTGATTACCACACTCAAAACATCCTTATCCAATAAATACCATCTGAAAGACGATTAAGGTTAGTCGCACTTAAATCAACATGCTTGACTTTGACAAAACTCACATCCATCGAAGATATCATGATCGTCACCTGGAATAGATTTTATCCACCAAATTTTGGAGCGCTGGCGCATGTTACTTACATATATTGATCTGAGGAATGTTGCCCAACACTTCTCGCAAAATGGGTTGGGAAAAGTGTGCAAGATAGTGAAAAAACATATACTTCACTACTTCTTCCTGCAGAGCATCAGTAGCCTCTATTTCCTCCCGTTCTTCGTGGTCAGGAATATCCAACCAGCGCTTCAATGTTGGGCAATCGAACCACATCGCATCCTGATATATCTGTGCCATAGAGTAAGATATTTCTATGTTTCTCAAACCGCGATTTATATATTCTGTACCTGATCTCCTACACCAAAAAGTACGTGAAAAGGACGCCGAGCATGGATGTTCAAAAGTCGCACCCACATCGGTCGAATCCCATCGTATTTCTCTTCCGTCTGCTTTGTCTTGGGTTCAAAGCCATTGCAGCTGTAAATAGCATTGTGCCACGGTTCTTCCCGCCCCTGTATGTGCATCGTAAATGTCGTTTGAGCAAAATCAAAAAGCTCCCGCCCAATAGAGCACATGGATGCGTGGGCCGATGCATGAAGGCCGCTGATGGTGTACTCAACTTGGCGAGAGATCGATTTCATTTCTATCGAGATGTTGTAGCGTAAAATTCTGTATCCTAGAAATGTCCCCAATTCCACTTCGCCTTGTTCGCACGCTTCCCTTACAGCATCAGCGTTCTTAGACCCTTCCAGTTCTGCCGATAAAAATGAGGACAGATTCATTGATGGTCCCTGAATCCAAATGGACGTTGTGTCCTCTTCGTTTTCATCAAACACGCGGAATGTGATCCGTGGTGTGCCCATCCCCGTAAACATCGCGTCGTTGACGAATAGGAGTATGGATGCTCTCCAGTCTCCATTTTGGACTCCTTGATACCCGAGGAAAGGCCCAAAAATCACAGGAAGAGAAGCAGCCATCTCTGAGGCTGAGGTGCTGATCTCTATCAACTGTCTGGTACGGTGCACGTCGAGTGGTGCGTCATTCCCGGCTGCTGGGGCAACATGCTTTTGCCGTCGGCGCTCTCGTCCTATCGTTCTCATTCCGCGATTCATTGACGCAACAACGCAATATGGAAAAGGCAGGTAAATAGCAAGAGTGGAATGACGAACTGTCTCCCGTGTAGATGATATTTAGGTAATGCTATGCATGTTCATATTGAACAAAGAAGATCAAGGTTACCAACGGTGGATAATCTATGCTCTTTGGTACATGTCAGAAAATCGATGATTGTACATGGAGGATTCAAACTGTTCAAGACCCTAAACGTACACCTACACCTGCACAGTGGGGTGATCACACAAAACTTCGGGTTGATTTTGCAACTTCCATCCTTTAAGGCTGAAGAAGGACTTCTCCAACCTTGGTCCACGATTCTGGCTTCCCGTTCGTGTTCCTGGTTTAAAGTTCAGATCCAATCTACCTTCAGACAGTCATTTATAACCTACCAGACCTGAATCCTATCAATTCTCACCGTCCGCCCTACCACATCCCAGTTTTCCTCTATTCGTTTGGCCATTGCACGCTTCTCATCTTCACCAAAATGGCCGTACACCAGAGACATGTGGGGCCAGAAAGATGGATCTCCAGTCTTCCCAAACAGATCGCGGGCTTTCCTGTTCAGCTCCATGAGCTCCCACGTCTCTTCCACCTTTGCCATCACACATTGAAAGTACAAATCCTTGATGGCAACGTTTGGAAGCGTGACCGAGAGCGACCGAGAAGATGACAAGGTCGAAAGCCTTTCTAGAAGCTCTTCCGGATCTAACGCTACGGAGCCGATCAAAGTGATGTGTGGATCCCACTAGTTGGTCTTTATAAATTCATTGTTTGCCAACTGACAATAATACTATGAACACCTTTGGAGAGTTGTATTCATCCGCTAGAGCATCGACTACGGACCGCAGATACGCCTGCAAGGCAGCATCCGCCGAACAGAGCCATAGCGAGTATCCTTTAAACACGGGCTTGTCGTAGAGATCGTCCATCACCAAGCCACTGACAAATTAGTTTCACAGGTCCAGCTTTGCGAGTGCCAACTTCGACATCGGGAAGTCAGCGAGTCGGCGCTGGTTCGCCTCGGACAGATGGAGCTTGTCGTTTTCGTTCCACTTGGCGCTCACCCCTTCCAGCTTCTTGCCAATTTTGGCAAGCGTTTGCTGCGTTTTCAACAGTTAGCATCAATAAAATGAATCAACCGTGCATTCGGGCCTACGTTTAGCATCTGTTCAAACTCGTTTGTCATGTATGTCATTTTGACATTCTGATCCTCGATGATGGAATCCTTTTCTTCGATGACTGCCTCGTACTCCTTTGTTGAACCAGCTAGGGCTGCTTGGGTCTCCGCTTGTTGGGGAACGACATATCAGGAAATGATCATCGAAGATCTCTTACTCTCTCATATTTCAGTACCCAGTTTTGTCTTGTACTCCAACAGCTGGGATTCCATTTTCTGAACCTGAGTTTTGAGCTCCGCCTGCATTGATTTGTATTGTCGGCTCATGTCTATGAAAAGTACCATTGGGATCAATTGTTGTTTGCTCCATTCTCAAAGGCCCTTACCAGAAGTAAGATCAACACGGTCTTGTGCATTCATGCCGAGCTGATCTTGAAGCATTTCGATGATCGCTCGATGTTGTGCGAGCTCCAATTTCAATCGCGCATTCAGGTCGTTTCTTTGCTCTGAAGAATGTGGGACTTCATCATGATAAATGAGCATGAGACGCACCTATTTCTCTTTTAAGAACATCGTTCTCAAAGTTTGCCGCTACTAGCTTCTCTTGTAACTTTTCAAGTTCTTTGTCGCCTGTGAACACATGATTCGTTTATGTGTCAACATTAATGAACTTCGTTTTTGTCTGAAATTTCCATCGCACCTCCTGATCCCTGACTTTTCGCCGCCTTCTTCTTTGCAGAACCAGGTTTCGATGATGCTTTCTTTGGGGGCATCTGATCCAGGGTCCGTGGCTTGGTGATCTTTTGCACACGAAAATGTCAACGATGCGAATGCTGTCATTGCAGCGACGGTGCTGTGAGTAAAAGTCGTCTCGTTCTTTTGAAAACGATTCTGAAATATTGTGTAGACTCTGTTTCAACTACATTCTCGAAGGAGCGTGTTCAACAGCTTATGGAGAAACCTGGCCGTACCCGAAGTGGTCGACCGCTGGATGTTCGACGATTGTACCTTCACGGTCTTTACCAGGATATCCTCTCTCAGCCAGCAGTATACGTCATGCAGATGCTGAACCTCACTGCACATGAGCAACTCGATTTGAAGAAGGCAATGAAGACAAAAGGTCTCGTAGTAACCCACGTAAAGAACTCCATATTCGACCGCGCGATCCGAGACACGCAGAAGGGGCCCTCAAAATCCATGCGGGTGCTTCGAAACATGCTGGTCGGGGAATGTGCCGTTGCATTTCCGAGGGACATTGGTGACGGTTCGAAACCTGTCGATCAGGTCAACACCACCGGAGACTTGTTGGACGTTTTGAAGAAATTTTCGCCCAAAGTAATGCTTGTGGGAGGCAAGCTGGACACGGATTATCTTGGCTCCGAGTCGCTTGCAGATGTCAGGAAAATGAGGAGCTTGGAACAGCTTCGATCGGACCTACTGGGCTTGCTACAGCAGCCGGCTGCTTCACTCGCTGGAGTTTTGGAGCAAACGAAGCCGCACTATTTGATCTACATTCTTAACCATCACAGCTCGAATTTGTACTTCTTGCTGGACCAGCATGCAAGAAATTTGAAAGGAGGAGATTCCAACCAATAGAAAACTTATAATGGCAAATGCACGGGAGTTCAAAATGGATGTGATACACACTAAAAAAGCGCACAAGAGTGGGTTTTTATCGCATCAATCCACCGAAAACTTTCTTCATTGCGTCGCGCGCGAACGGAATGTAGCTACGAATGGACACAGGTTAGAGTTGTCGAAATATTGCGTGAGTTTAATCTGGGTACCTTGCCGAATACCACTGTGAATGGATGGGAGACAAGATAAGCTTCAGAACTATAACTGCAACAACGACTTACAAAGAGAGCACAGTATTGCACAAGGACGCAAACAAGGACCAGAATGGCATTACCCAGCTAGAATGATATTTAGACAAGCCATTTGGCATCACAGCAGCCTAGCCTACCAATATTGCGACTAGAAAAGTAACAACCATGGCGGCGAGAAAGATAATTGTGGCCACAAGGCGAGTTGGATCGAACATTTTCTAAGAATGCGCTGTTCAGATCTGTCCCGAATCAGCAAAATCAAAAATACCTTCAACTGAGTGAGGAACCCAACTAGGAAGCCAGTGGCAACAAGTGAGATAATGTTGCCGAAAGTGTAGAGCACGGCGAAGCCTGCTGCGCTGATAGCAAGAAGGAGGAACGACTAGATTGAACTTAGCAAAAACGACTTTTGAAGAACTGTCGACACAAACCAGAACGCTGATGACAAAACCAGTCACCATGCAGATCCCTAGCATATTTTTTCATCAAGTGCCATTCACAGCAAACAAGTGTCAGAACACCCACCGAAACCGTAGAGACGCTGCTTCCTTGTGAGTTGAAATCCTCCACACATCTAGGTTCATGAACTCAATCATTCTGCAATCAATGATTCATTGATCTTTAACACCTCCTCCAGTCCATCACTGGATCCTGCACCCGGTAAGAAGTCGGTGATAGCCATTTTCTGCTGCTTTGCGTCGTTCCTTGCGAAGTACTGAGTGGACGTCCCCCAGCCACAACTAGCCGCGTGTGAAGATGTCTGTACTTGGGTCCACCAATCGCCTTTTGAGGATTTCAGGGAGGACAGGAAGAACGATAATGTGGTAGCTCGATCAAGGTCGCGTGGAGCATCAACTGGACCGACGAGCAAATCCGTTGCTTCGCTTGCTTGTGAATGATCGGGATAATAAGGTCATTGAGGCAAATACAGGAGAGAATCCTTTTAACCGCCAATGATGGAGTTTCTGGGGCTGTTGAATCTCAGGATAGGAACGTTCAACCCGAACACAAGCTGAACCTTTTGAAAACTGGGTTCGACAGACAGACACTTGCATCGACGTTTGGTGATTCTCAAACATCATTGAGCAAGCCATCCCACAAGCTGACTTTCTTCAGACAAAGGAGGCCGCTGTTAATCCGGAAGCTGCTTCAGACACAACCAAAGTTTCATAAGTCGGATCAGAGCAGAACGCAAAAGTGGCGGTATCGCTTGACGCCAACTACACACCATTCTTCGCAAGCAAAACCGAAAATGTCAAGATTGGACGACGTAGCGTACAAAATGGGCTTTCTGTAAGTGAGGACGGTCTAAACTCCAAGAGTGTCGGGAAACGTGGGAGTATAGGAAACTAGCCCAAATCCCCAAACCTACAACACCGAAATCAAAGACAGCTTCAACACCACCTTGGCTCAGGGAAAGCAACAAGAAGATTTCGCCAAAACAAACGTCACAGCAACCCAGAAAGAATATAGAAAGTGAAGGTCGGTATGCTGACGATGAGGTTGAGGTAGATGAAGCAATTGTGGCATAGAATGAATGTATCAATTACCTAATATTTGTAAACATTTGCTGTTGAACTTGCTTAACAATCGGGTCCTATCGTCATTGTTAGGGTTCTCGCATCCGCTAGGGTTCTCTCCCACGCCACCCGTTCTTTCTCAACATGCTTCCCAGGCGTTGGGCTTCATCGTTCAGGGCCGTCCAGTCTGCCGGGCGTGCCGGCTCTCACCTGTGCCAACAGCGCTTCCACATCACCATCGGTCCGTTTGCTGAATCTCCCCTCCTTCGCCCCTTCTCGTCATCATCATCCCTATTCAAGAAAAACGCTGATTTGGTCGATGTCGATGCCCAACCACAGAAGGAATTCGACAACGCAATCACAAACAACGGTGCCACCGCAGTTTCTGCAATGGATGAGGAAGCGCGGTTTTCGGACGATCAATCAGTGGCAAAGTCGTTTCCAGTGAGGTCACTTGCGGGTTGCTGGGATTCGGAGGAGGCTCACGATGCGTTTTTCGCTGGGCATCGTCCACTGTTGAGCGATTCGGCTTTCCCCGGTGGCGTAGATGCTGAGCTGGGGCAGCCGGTGGGAGGGTATCAAGGACATTACTATAAATCGGCTGTGGTGTTTGTGAAGGAGGTTCATGAGTCTGCAGAGGAGAGCAAAAGGATTCGGAACCAAAGTACAAATGATCCCCCAACAAGCGTACAAGTGGATATTCTCGGAAGGAATACAGTGCCCGGTGATCGGATTTTCTCTTCTTGGGCAGAGTATGGTATGTTTTTTTTAAGTTCTTCTTCGTTGTAGGTTGTACTAACCTGTGATTTTCCGAGTAGTCCGCTATCATGACGAGTATGCAAAGATTTTCAACACTTTCACACCCTTCTCACCCCCTCCAACCGTGGACCTGTCATCATTGCATAAAAATGCAGTAAATACTGCTATGGCAACACAGCAACCATCCACCACCTCGCAAACTCCCTCAAACAACTCCCCTCAGCCCGTCTCGGAAGAAGAATTTTCGATTCTTCTCGTGTCTTCCGATCGCCAACACATCCCTGTTGATGTGCCAAAAGCACCCAACGAGGGTATGCACGCTATCAGTATTCAAAAACGTCGAAAGAAGAAGATGAACAAACATAAGTGGAAGAAGAGGAGGAAGGCTGTGCGCGATTCCACACGCTACAACCCTGAGAGAAGGAGGAAGGGTGGAATCGTAAGGGAGAAGCAGGAGTAACCTTTCTATAGCTGGATGAGCTGCTGGCACTGAAATCAATAAACATCATGATCTTGAACAAAGATATTCAGCAAAATGGTGCTACTAAAACAGCCTGAGCGTGATGCATGCTCGTCAAACTCACGAGCTTCCAAAACAAAACTTCGGTAGGTGAAATTCGCCATATTCGGTTCTCTCATCGTCCAAGGTCGATGAGAGCTTGCATACTGCCCCAATCGAGTATCTTCTTTTCTAGCCAAGCTGTGTTGCCCGTGAAAAAGTCAGGATTAGGAAATAGCTTCCACAAGGGTACATACCAAAGCTGATTGGTTTTCCCAACATGTCATTGCAGCCAGCATCTAGGGCTTCTTGGCGGTCTTTGGAGGAGGCAGAACTCGTGAGAGCAACGATCACAGCAGGCGGCCGCTTCAGCTCTTTTTCCAGCCTTCGAATCTGACGGGTTGCTTCCTATAGCATTCCAGTTCCCATTGAAGCATGTGCACATTGTTGTGAACTAAGAGGCTCACCACACCATTCGTCACTGGCATTCGAATATCCATCTGTTCCCGAAAACAAAATAATTATTCAATAAACCTTCCTTGTCGATTATGAGAGACTTACAAAGATCAAGTGAAACTGCTCCTTTGCAAAAGCGTCCACAGCTTGCTGTCCATCGTCCGCAATCTCGTGCTCAATATTTGCTTTTTGAAAAAAACGACTCAGTACTGCCTGATTCACCTTATTATCTGTAAGACAGAGATCAGTCCTCGAAGAAATGAGATCACTGACATTTGTGTACCATCTACAACGAGACATCTGATGGGCGGAGACGGCGTCCTGCTCTCTGGAGCGGCGCTATCCCACTGCCCCTCCCTTGAATTTTCCGATTCCTCTGAGGCGACGCGCACACGTCGATTGGGAATAAATGTTGATTTACTTGCTTCCACCGCTTCACAATGTGGCCCCGCTTCACCGGCAGACGCATCCAACGTCTCTTGTTGAACAGCAAGCAACCGGTCTCGAATAGCACCCGCAAAGTCCGCTTCTCTCTCCGTACTCTGACGGGGGAGCTGGAAGTCGTCTGTCGCTACGGGCTCCCGTGCGGGCGACACGTGCGGGGCCTCAGAGGCTGCTTTGTGCTGGAAAGAAGCAAGGCGGAGATACGATAAGAGTTTGCGTGGGCCTATGGGTTTCGCGACGGTGAGTGTGTTGAGGTCAACGGAAGGGAACGAGCGTTGAGCGGCCTCGATGAATGAGTGGACAAGGGCCCAGTTACGCAGGTCGGCGAGGAAGCATACCAGGACATTGGGACGAGGTTGGTTCTGGGTGAGCCGGTAGTTGATCAGCCATGTTAGCTGGTGTTGAGTGATGTTTAAGCGAAGAAAAAGTGACTGAAAAGAAATGGACTCACAAAATTTGTGTCCTCCTCGATGATGATCATCGTGTCCTGTTTTGCAACGAGCGTTCCAGCAAGAACTTCAGCAAGTTCGTTCAGCACGTCCTTCGAATTCTTAACGAGGAATGTGACGTTTACCGCGTACTGTAGTGCATCCTCATAGAGATTCTGCCCACACTGAGACACAGGATCCGAGATGATCACCAGATGTAACTTTGGAAACGAAAATATGTCGTTCGAGGCTGGATGTGCGGGTTGCTCTTCAGCATCCACAATGTTTTGGATTGATTGGATATCAATGAAGCGGCGTCCGTTGGACAGACAAGATTCACTGAAAGTCCAGCCGTTGGAGCTCAGAAAACTTGCGAGTTCGGAATTGATCAAGTTGGATGATCCAGGGCTGAAGAATATGATGTGGCCCGTCAAAATCATTTTGCCCACGCTACTCCCTTCAATCACTCCGAGATGTCTCACTGTATCCGTAGAGCTACCACTTCCTCCAACTTTTGCTTTTGTTTCTCCGTCGCTTTTGTCGGATGGTTTCATATCGATCACCACCTCTGCATTACATCCGTGCTCCATCGATTCAAAAATATGACTCAAAACCTGAATACCACAAACAAAATGAGCAAAGAGCATTCTTTTCAGCACATATTTTCGTACGCATACCAGTAAAAAGCACATCCGCACACAATCTTCGTCACCCACCATACGCTGTGCGAACAGAAAAGGATGATGCACGGTTATTCCTCCCGTTTCGGAGGCGTATACCGCAAGCAAATCACAAGCATCCTCGAGCAGTAACCCCACGTCAAACGCAATCCGCCTTTTCCTCATTGTCTCCGCAGCCCTCGAAGTTCCCACCAGCGACGCAATATAGCGCAAATTGAGCGAGGCGGTGTGCAGTGCTCCGGGGGTTGGAACCACTAGTAGACAGCCCGAAGTTGACGGCTTCTCCAGCTCCGCGCTGCCCTCCTTTGCATCCTCGTATCTCAAAATCTCTGGCGGAAGCGCAGTCTGTGGCACATCTCCCAAGAGCTCCATGTACTCCACACAAGCCGTCATGACAGGTGCGTAATTTCCCAGAACGGTAATCCTTGTCCCGCGCTTGATCAGATCCAGGATCGCCCCAGTACATCGCTCGAGCTGCCCGAGCAGATCCGAAACGCGATGACCGGCGATCAACTCGACATCGAGAAGTGTCAATTCCTTGCTTTGTGACAACGACGATGAGGACGACGACCGCGAGATCGACACCTCTGACCCCCGCTCGCTAGCTTCAGTGCGTGATTCCTGCGCGGAGCGCTTGAGCGCTGTGGACAGGAGCGCTTGGTAGTCAATTATTGTCCACGCACTCATGATCGAGAACCATGTCCCCAGTGCCGAGTTGAGGATCGTGAACAACAAGTCCGAGTTCCAAGACGTTGGGCCAAGTCCGTACACGCTCGCAACGATGACGGAAATGCGTATGAGAAGCACGGAGATGAGAAGCGGAAGCTCGATGGGTCCGCGGAGTGTGCCGCGGGCGTCGTGACACGTTTGCTGTGCGAGAGCAGTGATGAGTTTCTGCTTCTGCCGGAAGGGTGGGAGTTTGACGATGCCGAGTATGACGAGACCTGATCCAGTTGTGACCAAGACGTCCAGTGTTGACATCGAGAGTGTGGGTGTTGACAGGAGCGATTCGCAAGTTGCCAGGAGGTGCCATGGAATCGCAGGCGACATTTTTGGATCTTTGTACAGCCACTACAGAAACCGCGGGTGAGATTCTGACAGGACGCGATTGGCTGGAGGAATTCGTTGGGCAGGAGGGCTTGGAGCTGATCGCTGGGAATATAAAAGCAAATAAGTAGAACAGAAGAGAAGAAGAATGTCGAAAGTCGAGGCTGCGGATGGTCAGGGGGAGACGCACGATTTGGTAGTTGACGTTCGGGTCGAAGCTCATGCATGCATCATGTTGACCCACACTGCTCACAGGTTGTGGTGGGATCAGGTGGTGTCGGAAAGTCATGTTTGACGGTACGGTTCCTCAAGGACGAGTTTACAAATGACTACGACCCAACCATCGGTACTATCCTTAACATCCTCACCTCGAAAAGGTTTAAGATCCTCCCCGTTTCAAATTAGAGGAGAACTATCGAAAATCGATCACTGTAGATAACCAAGCCTGTGTGATCAACATCATCGACACAGCAGGGCAACAAGAATACACATCGTTGCGAGGGCAGCATCTCAAGGACGGGAAGGGATTTCTGCTGGTGTGTGCGCTCAACGACCGTGCGACATTCGAGGAGATTGAGCAGCTACGGGAGCAGATTTTTAGAATAAAGGATACGAAGCGGGTACCCATCATCGTATGCGGCAACAAATGTGTGAGTCGAAGCGAAACTGCAAGGCTGGTGTGGACCTGTCCATCTTGTTAAATGTTTCTTTCGCAAAAGGATCTTCCTCAAGATCAATTGGAATTCGACGAACCAACACTGCAGACATATTGTACTGGCGCAAAAGTTCCCTATTTCCTGACGTCCGCTAAAGTGGGTTTGAAAGTCTCAGGCGTATCTAATCACTCACTCAGCGAAATGCACTATAACTCAGGAAAACATCAACGTGTCGCAATGCTTTGAGGAGCTTGTCAAAGAGTGTAGGAGGATGGACAACAAAGCGGCAAAAGCCAGCGCGGGGACGGGGAAGAATGCGAAGAAGAATGTGGGTGGCGGTGGTGCGAAAAAGAAGGGCTGTAATTTGCTTTGAAGTTTGAGCAGAAGGTTAAGAGTTCTGTTTGTGAGAGGGCAGTTGCAGTGCGACTGCTTTTCAGCGTCTATTTGATGGACATGATCGTGGTTCTGGTGGAAGGTTTTAGTTTCTATTATATATTAATGTTAATTTCAGAAAGAATATCTCCAGTCATTTATTGAAAGCTGATCGTACCTTTGATAATACTGGGCCGGCCAAACCAATCTCTTGCTCATATATAAATGTAACTTAGTGCAAACTTTCTGGGTCGAAAATGCCCACTTTGCACGTTTTGGACCCGGTCGTAAGCTGGAACTGGAATGAACCACGTTAATTGAATTTATGCATTCAATCGACAAGGAGGCATGCATGGCAAACAAAATTTTCATTTGAAAAGCAAGTATGGAATTCTTCGATCAGATCTCACGGCCAATACCCCACAGACCGTCAACAGGAGGCGCTCTAAGCTCATTCATACAATAAAAAACATGCTTCTACAACTTGGTAAACGTGCAGCCCAGCCAACAGCGGCTGTATCTCAAAACTGATACTACTGCGTTCAGCATACACGGAAGCGCTGATCTCTGTTGTCTCCGGCCCCCACCACCCAGGCTCCGACCCAAACTTTGCACGATACGCATGCTCGCTGGATCGAAGTGGAAACCACACTGCACAAAGCAACGCAAGACGGCGGAAACCCATGGATCTACACTCCCATGCCCGATGAAACCGTCTGCTACAAAAGACACCAGGATCTGCGCCGGACTCGGGACCCACCGCACGATTCTCAAATGCAGCTCAAGTCCGACGCCCGGGGTCAGAGTCTGGCAGACGCGTGCCACAGCGCTGTGGGGGGTTCCTGGCTCTCGCCCACGTACAGCACCGCGTCGTGCAGCGACCCGGAGATGGTTTACGGCGTCATTGCGGCCGCGTCGGGTCAACCCTTCCGACGAACCCTTTGAGATTTTCGGCGTGCTGTCGTACGAGCAAGGCTTCAACACGTCGGATCCGACCCAACGAGGAGATTGAAAAGGCGCTCTTTGTGCAGATCTCGATCACGACGGGGCGGTTTGCATTATGGGATCAGCCCCATGGGCCAACGAAAGGAACGTGTACGTCGGCGCCGTGCCACGGGAGAACAGTCCGACTTTACGCTGTCGAATACGGGGGGAGGATTTGCGAGCGTCACGGGGACAGAGAAGACGGATCCTGGTACGCTGCCAGAGTTTGAGGATAACTCTTACAGCAGGCTGAAGGGTGTGAACCGGTCTGTCGAGACTAGATCTGGAGCCGAAACGCTCGACTTGACGGTGCACTGGGCCAACCCTGACGCCGAGTCGCTTGTCCCCACGGTCATGCAGCACTTGTACCATCCATACCCGTACTCCCTTCGTGTGTTTTTGACTGGGGATCATGAGATGTTTGCTGATATGATGGGCGGGAGGTGACGGCTATAAAGCTCTTCTTTGTGCCGGATGCGTTTGACGGAGGCCCACGGCAATGAGTATCTTCCGACGGAGCAGCCCCGCGAGCGATCCAAGAACTCACTGCCCAGTTGAAAGGCCCCAACAAAATGTTCTAAAGTGTGGTCTGTTGATCAATGTTTCTAATTACTGAATTGAAAGCAACTGGCCAAAGTGAACATAACAAGCAATTGGTTACGGGTAACCTCTATCTTTACAAAGTTCGACGTTGAAACGCTGGACAAACCTTGAGTAATAATAACAACATACCCCCTTTCTTGATGTCCAGTCACGACAGCGTCGATAGAAACCCGACTTAAAGCACCATCGCAAATTCTCGAAAAACCAATCATAAAACTCAACCAAGTTGGTCGAATATAAGCATGCAATCGATCGTCATAAGTTGAATTACCTCAAAAACATTGAGTCGTCGTTACCCAATCAAGTAAACAGGAAAAACAATGGAGTATGCCAACGATAAGAAACCTTTTTGCTTAAATAAAGGGGGATTCCCCCTGCACAGAGATCTAGCGTCCCCCTGTACTGCGGTGATCTAAAACATTCTGCGAACCAAAACTAAGATGCTTGTACAACTTGGTAAACGAGATGCACAAAACACAGCGATTGATTGAAACAAACCTTTTACCTTGATGTCTCAGCACTGACAGCCGCGCTGATCTCTGTTGTCGCCGGCCAGCCTGGTTCGGACCCAAGCATAGCACAATACGAATGCTCTTTGGACCGACTGGGATACTACACTGCGCAAGCTACGCAAGACGGCGGAGATCAATGGATCTACCTCCCATGCCCAGATTTAACTGTCTGTTTTCCCGACTACGCTTGGCCGCTGACACCGTGTCGCCGCCGCAACGAGAACACCTGCCCGCCTGAATACGCAGACACCCAGATCTGTGGCGGACTGAACACCACGAACTCGATTCTGGAATGTGTTGCAAGTGCGACCCCCGGCACCAAAGTCTGGGAGACTCGCAACTGCGGGACTGGGAGAGCACTGTGCGGATCACCGGGCACACCAACCTATGGTACCGCTTTGTGCAGTGGCGAAGGCCCATTGTTTGGCGCCATATTCGCAGCTTCGGGTTCGCCCTTTGAGGAGGACTTTGAGATTTACGGGGTGCTTTCGTTCGAGCAAGGGTTCAACACATCGTTCCGGCTTCTGCCCCGCGAGCAGATCGACAAGGTGCTTTTTGTAGAGTTCCCTTTGACAGAGGGGCTGTTTAGCATTCTGGGGACGAACACCAAGGCCAACAAGGTGAACCTGTACGTTGGGGCGGTTGCGACGGGCGAGGACGCCGAATTCACGCTGTCTCCTGAAACGGACGCGTTTGCCATCATCACTGGGACGCAGAAGACGGAGCCTGGGGCGCGACCGGAGTTTGGAAGGAACTCGTACACAGCGTTGAAGGGCGAGAGCCGGGCCGTGGAGTCAGAGATTTGGAGCTGGAACCCCGAGACACTGGAGTTGACGGCACACTGGACCAACCCGGAGGGCGGAGAACCGTTTGTGCCCACGATTGTATTGAATTTGCACCATCCGTACACGTACTTTCCTCGAGTATTTTTGACTGGCAACGCTGAGCTGTTTGCAGCGACGATGGGAGGGAGGACGACCGTTACCAAACTCTTCTTTGTGCCTGTGGTGCTTGATGGGGGGCCAACGTCGGGAGGATCGTCGGCCAATTCAGTGCACACATCGATCGGAGCGTTGGCAGCACAGCTGAAAGCCAGCTTCAAGAAGTAAAGAAATAGTGATCTGTGATCTGTGAACTGTGAACTCAACGCATAAATAGTTGATAAATATTAATAATTTCAGATTGAGACTATGAAGTCATTGCCATCCTCGTTAAAAACCTTAGCACATGTGAATAATTGACGATCAGCGAGGGGAAAAGTCATGTGTTGTTGATGAAGGTATTAAAGTGATGTAACCTAAGATTGTGACAATTCTTGATTGTTGGTAGAGTTTTAGTAAGAATATCTGTAGTGTTATCTTTAGATAGACCATTATGTCTATGAGAAAGATAAATTTTGGTTCAATATGTTTGTCAATATTGCTCTTAATATATCCAGTGATAATTTGAGCTCTACAACTAGTGTTGTCCTCATAGAGATGAATAGGAGGTAATTGAAATTGTTTTCTAATTCCATTATGATTAAGTTTGATTAAGTTTGTCATCCAAATACATTTGTGTGTAAATTAATAAAAAGCAACAGTTTCATGTTGGATTACGACCATTACGAGACTCTATTACTACAAGTCACTTTAACAACCATACACATAACACACTACAACATAACACTGGAGACGTCCAGGAGTTCTCAATGTGTGGTGCAGACATATGGTGGCTTTTTCGCACAAAAATTGAACAGCCTCTATGTTAACAATTGTTGTTTGTATTAATGAGAAATTTAACAAAACGTGTCTTACTTGCCACATCCTCTTCATTTGGGATGCATAAGAACGTATGTTTGATTTGTTCATATGTGTCTTTACGGCACACCAAAAACGTGTGTTGGATTTAAACTTCTGTATATTAAAAAAATGTCACCATGGACAACTCTGAATCATGATACTATGTCTTATCAATCCCATGACTTTTGTGCATAAAAGCCGCCATACAGACAGACCTGTCGGTTATAATTGTTAAGGCGATAACAATCGGTTAGTCTGGAGTAATATGTATTTATGATGGTGGAAACATGTTCTCACTTGCCTTCTATGTTATTACCACATATGGTAATATTACTTATATTACCCGTTTCGTTTAGGAACAAAGAATCCATTGTCTGATTGAAGCACTATGTAGTAATCACAGTAATAGTTACTTATTGGGAACAGTAGTTAGTAATCAAGCCATACTACTATATAAGATTATCAACAATGATTGAATGGCGACTCTACTCAATCACATTCAAACGGAACTATACTCTACTCCGACTATAATGATTCACCACAGTATTCTACATGGCTAGCTATCAGAAAACATGGCTAGCTATCAGAAAAAGAAATATACGGACAAGCACAAATTGATAGATACATTAGAGATCCAAAGCTGCAAGGTAAGGATACTTGGTAGAAAGAATTTGCTCCCCTGACAAATTTTAGTCCATAAATAACTTGACTATCCACAAGTCTTTGGCTTGTGTCGCAGGCTGCCTTATGCTTTGATTTAACAAAGGCGGCATCCATTTTTGTTGTGGTGTGGCTGGAACATTACGACTTGAAGTGTCTTGGTGGAAAGAAAGCACAGCTCACAAGGTCTGTTAAGGTACAGTGGTAGAAATTGTTTGTTACAAAATTCTATTGACAGTGACTTCTTGGAAAGTGTCCGCGTGGACAGAGAGTACAGCTCTGGATATCTGTCTTGATAGAAATTGTCTGATTGAAAACTTGTATTGTTTCTTCCTGGAAAGTGCCCGCGTGGACAGAAAGTACAATGGCTTCCTTTTATCTTTTCTTAGCACATCAACTTTAAAATGGGTCTGAATCTTGACCTGATAAGGGTTTTACTTCTGGACTCAATACCCGACCTGGATCCGACCTGACAAATTTTGCTGAAAACCCACCTACCAACATGTGGTCAACGGACCATGAACCCGACCCGAAAAACCGAAAACCAGCCGATCCTTACCGCGCACAACCTGGTGCCAACTCACCAGTGCTGGTATCACTACTGCTAGGCCCCGCAGTTTGATCAGTCTCAAATTCCTGATCACGGATCCCCCACATTTTGAGACTGAATACTGTGGCTGGCAGGTTGTACTCCCGGGTTTGCCGTTTGGTCGAAGAGATGGGACGCATTCAATTGCGTGAAGGTCTAAAGTGCCAGTGTAAATCCTTACGACACGTAGAGCAGCAATGTGTCAAGAACAGTTTACAGTTCAATTCAATATCTGAGTTAATGTACATTAAGCTTGCCTGTGGCTGTCTCAGCACACCAGCCACCACCCTCGAATCAAGCAGCACCCGCACACCCACTCACCCAGCAGTGCCGGTGCCAGTGCGTGCAGCACCGGAACTGAACCGGAGCGAGTCTTTGAGTCTTGCCGTCTGCACTCCATTCTCTCACTCCCAGGTACCTACCTATTCTACGATCCCATTCTATTCTGTTCTGTTCTATACCATACCATTCCAATCTCTCTTTTTATGTGTCTTGCAAGTGTCAAATTTGTTGCTTCTAGCCTTGCCGTTCGTTGCTTTTCTCATCTCCACGACCTCATCGCGACTGTTTCTCCCCGTCTGACTGACTTTCGTGCGCTTTACAATTCTGCTTAAGTGCCAGTGCCAGTGCTGAACGACGACGTCGACGACAACGTCGGCTGTTTCTAGGTATGCCATCTCCGTAGCTCTGATGAGCTTGAGCTCGCTATTCTTGCCTAGACTTACCGCTTTTTATCCAGGCTGTACACGGAACCTGCCCTCTCCCTTCCGACCCCCCTGGTCATGAACGTTGCCGCCCCTCAGAACCGTTACTCAGTCGCTGCTTCTCCCACTTCCCCTTCTCAGCCTGCTTCACCCTCTTCACAAACCCACCCACCAACTCTTCTGCAGCTCCAGCAGCACAAGCAGTACCAGCAACAGCAGCAACTTCAACAGGCCAACTACCGATCGTCCGTGTACAACCTCGAACCGCTCCAGTACTCGTCGCACCAACAGGTCGATTTGCAATCTCCAAGCACAGCTGGCTCTTCAACGACACTCGCGACCTCCCTTGACCCTTCGTACAACTCGCACGACCCTTACTTCCCTCCAAATCTCCGCTCCAACAGTGTTCATTACACCACACCACCGCATCTCTCCAAATCTGCGTCCACCGCATCGTCGCAGCCTTACTATCCTACAACTCCCGGTGGAGCACCACCGCCTCAACTTCCCTACACTCACTCTCCCAGAACTCCAGTCTCCCCTGGTCCTCAGGTGTACTACACACAGCAGCCAGTTTCGACCACGGGATATTACCCCTACAACAACCGACAGTCTTACTACGGTTATCCTGCTGGCTCCCCTTACAACCAAGAACAACAACCAGGGACGTCAAACTCTCAGCAGATGGTCCATCAGTTGCCAAAGGACGCAAGGGCGGCGGATAGAGTGTCCTTGGGGGCTGTTCTACCACCTGTCCAACAAAGACAAGGCGGTGGGTTGGTTGGCGCTCCCGGAGGAATGAAAAGCTATGGAAATGAATATGAAGAGTACTCTCAGCCTGGATATCCTGAAAGGTTAGTGATCAGCAAACATAATCAAAATTGTGCTCTTAGCTCACTTTTTAACACGCAGCAATTCGGTCACCATTTCTATTTCTAACTCCCTTTCTAACATGTCGATCTCCCTCCAGGCAACCACGGCAACGAGCGTCCGCCCCAACTACGGTATCGCACCAACACACGCCCACATTAATATTGCTCCATCACAAAATAGTTCGAGTGGTACACCAATTAGCTCCACCAGTGATGCTTACGGCCATTATGAGAACCAGCAACCCGTTCCGAACCCTCCAACTATGCAACGGAGCTTGCATTCCGAGCTGAACGCAGCAATGCAAAAGGAAGGGTCAAGAGCATCATCGGTCGCGGCACCTACGCAAAGCCCCGTTTCTCCAACGTCCATGGCAGCCAATTTTGGCAGACGGCTTTCAGCCGTTTTCTCACCGTTAAAGTCAAAGGAGTCCCAGCAACAACAACAACAGCAGCAGCAGCACCAACAAGCTTCGAAAACGGCGAATGTTACGACACCAACTCTATCTCTCCAGATCGATGCCCCGCCCAACCACCGTCTTTCCATCGTATCATCCGCTCAGCCCTCCTCTGCCGATATCACTTCCTCGCCCAACCCGGCGACTGGTTCCTCGAGGATGAGCGTTGCATTCGCCAACCCTGCGAGCGCTAGTTTACCCGCGTCACCTGGCAGATCAGCCACGCAAAAGTACTCCTCTGTCACGTCGACGACCCCAAGCGCAACCAGTGGAGGTACCTTGACTCGCAACGGCACAACGTCCACGAGCGTGTACAGCGCCAATGGGGACTACAGCAGGGCAAACTCACGTCACCGGACCGGTGCAACTGGAGCTGCTGTTTCAGCTGCATCCGCGTCCTCGCCAACACAGCACCGGTCGAGCATGTACTCGACCAGCACGAAGCCTGCATCAACGACTTCCGCAAGTCCGAGTGCCAGCGCTCGTGCGGCGACCGGGAACATGTCTTGGCGGAGCAGCACGATCGCGAGCCCGAGCGCGGCGTCGCCCGCACAGCTTAGTAAGAGCGCAAGTCCGGTTCGAAACAGCCCGAGCACCACACCTACAGGTCGTGCGCCGAGCGCAACGGGAACACCGAGGAGCAATAGTGTTGGGCGATCGTCAGCATCGAACAAGTTGCCACTTTCTCCCGAAGGTAAAATCGGAGCACTATCGCAGTAATTACTGTGACTGACATGTTGTTAATTGCAAGCCTGCGTCTATGGATACAAGGACCTGCTCACGGTATACGAGCAGCGTGAGATTTTTGACTATCCCGAAATCTATTATCTGGGTGCACCAGGTGTTGAGAAAGTCGGATCGCCCCGTCGTCGTACTGGTGCAGATGGTGTTGCTCATAAGTCCGGTGAGAAGGACACCAACGTCTATAACCACGGCTACGACGACTCGCGCGGAGACTACTACCTGACTCCGAAAGACCACATTGCCTATCGCTACGAGATTATCACGCTCTTGGGCAAGGGTAGTTTCGGGCAGGTTGCCAAATGCTTTGACCACAAGGAGAAAACCCATGTCGCGCTCAAGATTATCCGAAACAAGCAGCGGTTTGAGAAGCAGGGCGTGGTGGAGGTGAAGGTGTTGGATCGGATTAGACGGGAAGACGCTTCGGGAACGAACCACGCGGTGCACATGGGCGACCACTTTTACTTTAGAGGTCACCTGTGCATCACGTTTGAGCTATTGGGGATTAATTTGTACGAGTGGTTGAAGGGGGGTGGATTCAGAGGGGTGCATCTAGGCGTCATCAGGACGTTCACGTTGCAGATTTTAAAGTGTCTGGTTTTGATGCAGCAGCACAAGATTGTGCATTGCGACTTGAAGCCTGAGGTGAGTCAAGGATTCTGGGCGGCTTTTTTTTGTGCGTTTCTCAATTTTTTCAATGGATAGAACGTATTGTTGGTGAACACCAACTTTAACAAACCAACCTACGGCGATTCGAACCACCACTCCTCCTCCGCAGCGACGGCGGCGTACGACTCCGGTGGAAGGAGAACACCCAACTACTACGGCCCGCCCGGTTTCGACCCGAGCGCGTCGCAGTACACGATCAAGGTGATCGATTTCGGGAGCAGTTGTTTTGAGCACGAGCGTGTGTACACGTACGTGCAGAGTCGGTTCTACCGCAGCCCCGAGGTCATTCTGGGTATCAACTACACAGTGGCCATCGACATGTGGAGTTTGGGGTGCATCCTTGCTGAGCTTTTCACGGGGTACCCGTTGTTCCCGGGTGAAAACGAGCAGGAGCAGTTGGCGTGCATTATGGAGATCAAGGGGGTGCCTGAGCTTGAATTCATCGAGCGAGGGAGTCGGAAGAAGTTGTTCTTTGGTAAGGATGCAAAATGGCATGCGCGAGAAGTTTTGGTGTTTATAGCTCTGGAATTTATGCAGAGTCGAACGGAACTCCTCGTCTTGTTCCAAACTCAAAGGGCAAGAAGCGCCGTCCATCGACAAAGACGTTGACCTCGGTGCTCAGATGCCACGACCCATCTTTCATCAACTTTATCGAGCGGTGCTTGACCTGGGACCCTGAGAAGCGAATGACGCCTTCTGAAGCACTACAGCACGAGTGGATTCTCGGTGCTTATGAGTCCGAGGCCACATTGCGACGTGAGCATGCTGCCAGTCCGTCGGGGAGATCGAGCCGTGGCTCCGCGAGCCCGGCCAGCCAGGCACGGTCCTCGAGGATGAGCTACGTCTACTCTGGGCAGAGTCCCACGGGCAGCGGAAGCGCGCTCGGAGGCATCACAAACTACCGTCGAAGCAAAGGCGCAACGGGGAGTGGTACGACGACGACCGCTACGGCCGTTGCCTCCAACAAGGTCGTTCTGGCTAGCGGGAGGACTGCGAAAAGTAGCACGATGACGAGCAACCTCGCGCCGTTGAACAGTAACGAGAAGCCGCCTGCTACTGCCACGGGGACGTCGTCGACCCAATCGCGGATGTCGCAGTTTACTGCCGGGGTTGTCAAATCGATCAGAGGGGGCTCGCAAGCCATCGCGGGCCGGATCTCTGGAGGCGGGACGCGGAAGACGCCGAGCAAGACGCCCAGCAACATCAACACGAGCGCCGTGAGCGGTGGGAATAGCGGCGGGATGAAGAGCGGGGGTTCGACGTCTTCGGTGACGTCGTCGAAGCAAGTTGCCGAGACCGCGGAGCAGCTCGTCGCGTCCCCGACGTCAGAGAAGGAAGTTACCAAGAGTCCGACCGCGACCTCGGCTGTGTCAACGTCGCCGACTGCCAGGCAGGGGACCGGTACACCTAGCATGGTGTATGGATTCGGAGGCAGTCCTGCGGGGAAGAAGCACACTGTGCTCTCGACAGTTCCGATCACCATTACCGGCGGGGGAACGGTACACTACCACCAGCCGGACGGGACGCGGACAAGTTACAATGCCCTGACGGGACTGCCGGCGGTGAATGGGCCGAGTCCTGCAGGGTCCGGTGCAGGTGCGAGGGTGAGCACGGGGAGCAGCGCGACGTTGCCGCTGATCAAGGATGCAACTTTGTCGCCTTCTACGACAGCAACCACAACAACAGGAAACAGTTGGTTTGGAGTGTGAGGCTGATGGGTGCGCAAGGGGATTCGATACTGTGTATTCAACACAACACACTCTGTCTCCCCTTTTTGTTGAAGGAAACTCCGCTTTTGCTTTTTGTGTATGGGATAGCCCACTCCAAGAATTCTCTCAGATTCATAATTGTCAGTTTCCTGTTTGTGTTCGCTTTGGATACCAGACATGGGAAGGGGGTGAAGAAGTTTTTTGATTTTTTTGATTTTTGCGGCACCTTTCGCCTTTTTAATACTTCTGTTCTTGTGTCGTTTTTTATCCTGTTGACCGGATGTTTGTTCATCTGGAAAGGCACCACACACTTTTCACTTAAGCCATCCACTTTTTGATTTTTTTTTGCGACTGTTGCTCCAAACCCACTTTTTGTGGCTGATAACTTTCCTTTCACAGTGTGACTGCATTTCACGTTCTTTTTGTGCTGATAGTTTGTGACTGGTCGCACTGAACCTTCCTTTGATGATGGAATGAGTTTCATGTTAGGTTGTGAGGATAGGAGATACTGCATTAATTTTTTTTGTCGTAGCACTCTTGAAGGTTGTGGAGGGTTCTTTTTTTAGATATACTTGGTCTGACTTCAGTTCCTGTTGTTGGTTATAGCTTACTCGGGTTGGTTTTTGGATGTGTGGCAAATTGTGGAAGGTCAGTTATAAGGGGGCATACCTTGTAAGAGTTCTTGAAGTGGTGTTGTCTTTGGTTATTTTCCATTGATGTTGTTGACCAGCGATATGTTTCCTCTCTGGTTCATTTCTTTCTTTGCCTTTTTTTGGTTTTGTCATGTTCAATCATGATTTAAGAGTTCGTTGCTTGTGTGTTTTCAGAGTCAACCACTGGGTCATCAAACTTTGCTGACTTGGTGTTTTCCATTTATGCATTGTCTCCTCCCCCCCCTTTTTTCCAAAAATGACTTGGGCTTTCATTTTTATACTTCAACATCTCCAAAACCAGGAGACTCCGTTGTTTTCCCATCAAATCCAAATATATTTTTGGAGTTTTTGCCATTCCTCTAAAAATAGTGTGTTTATTGGCTTGACAAGAGGCGGCGCCTCCTCACTCAAAGTCCTTCCAGTTAGAGAAGTTCCTCCCAAAATCTCATACTTATTTCTCACCTCTAAATTGCTTTTAACCACTCATTGATTTTATGTGGAATGTTGTTCAGGATTGCTATTTTGCTTGTAACATTGTGGGACCTCAGATATTGTTGTAATTGCGTTCTAAAATATCAAATGTGGTTTGACAAGAAGGAGTCAAGATCATTTAGAAGCTTCTCCAAGTCAGCAAGGTCCGAGTCAAAATGCACATTGAAAGAAACACGTTTGCTCTGAAAGTTGGAAAGGTTTGTAGTTTTAGTAAGCTCTACTTAGACTGATGAGTTACCAAAAGCAGATCTTAAAGCTCTGCAGCCCAACAATCATGACATGGGGCAGCCTAGGACCACCAAATATCGCTGCAAAACTTGAGTCTAGATTGGCGCGGAAACAAGCAGCTAAGCCGATAAAGCAGGAATAAACAAAGACACACTGTTGGGAGATGTTGGGGAGGGGGAAGCAACAAAGCATGACGAAGTTTGAAATCTCAGACAGGGGCAAAAACAGCAATGTGTCCATTATGCGCAACAGCTAAAGACTGAAAATGCAAAATCAATGGATAAACTGGGAATAATGCTGAAACATAACTTAGGAGAGGAAGCATAACCCACTGGAGATGACTGATTGAATTGTAACACAGCAGTTGACAACAGAGGGTTGGAATCACAAGACCAGAGAGCAAACATGCATGCCTGAAGGTTCTTCAGCCTGAACTCCAATGTAGGAACTTGTGTGCGAACAGCAACGAGCCAACACGAGAAGTTGTATAGGCAGCAAAAATGGACAGCACAGAACATAAACGCTTATTGTTTTTTTTGAGGACATACAATGCACAATAAACAACGCCCAAAGTGCCTAACAAGATGCTCACGGACCAGCACATAGGGAAGCGCACACAGCTTAAGGGAAAAGCAACAAAGGAAAACAGAGGAAGTAAACTCATACCTGTGGCTACCCTTCAGATATTGCTAAGTGCCAAAAAACAGGTGAGTAATAAATAACGAAATAAGAAAACGTTTTTGATTCACAAGATGAGAACTAAACATGGATGTTGGTTTTTTTTTTTTTTGAACTTCATAATATGTATTTATTGTCCAACCAATACATATCACCCGCTGGTGCAAAATCCAAATACAAGTGTAAAAATACACGTAAATTGGCAGCACATGGGGAGCCGTGCGAGCCGTAGGAAAAGTAAAATGTTTCAAAACACTAAGGCATATCCAAATCAACAAAAGCAGACAAGATACAATCAGGAGCTGGAGACAAAACTAACTCATAACCAAGACAGTTTGACCAAATGCGGTTAAGTGCACGAAGAACAAGAACCCACTGGGAAAAAGCAGGGGAAGGATAAAAAGGCCGTGGTGAAAGCATATCAATTGCAATGTCAAGAGGTAGGCGGGGATCGTCAGGCGGGCCTAAATCAAAACTAGCAGACAAACTAGCACGCAAATGTAGACACACAGAGACATGGGCACGCGACACTTCAGGGGCATCATGACAGTTCCTACAATAAGGTCGGGGGTTTGGAAACAGGCGGCCAAGCCGATATAGCAGGAACAAACGAAGACATACTGTTGGGAGATGTTGGTGTGGGGTAGCAACAAAGGGTGGCGAAGTTTCAAATTGCGGACAGGGGCAAACGAAACTGCAATTGGTCCATTATGCGCAACAGCTAAAGACTGAAAATGCAACATCAACGGATGAAGTGGGAGCACAACAGGCATAGGAACAATGAGATCATTGTGACAAGCGGAAAAATAAGGAGATGAACCATAACCGACTGGAGATGACCCATAGAATTGCAACACAGCAGTAGGATTCCACGGGGAATTGGCGCAGTGGTAGCGCGTTTGTTTTGCATACAAAAGGCCGCGGTTTCGATCACCGCATTCTCCAAGGCTTAAGTGGAGTGGGTGGGTATAAAAAATTCTCTTCCTTAGAGTGGGGTTTAGTCTGTGTGCCACATATATATATGCGCAGGAGATTAGTTTTTGCCACATTTCAACATTCAAACGTATCAACAATTGAAGCAGGTCTGGCAGTCTTCCGAATAGTCGTACTCCATCCATGGACAGCTTGCTGCATTAGATGTTCTTTAGCTGCGTTCTCCCAATATCTAAACTTTTGCATTTGAGTTAGCAGCTTTATGCCAACCAGCGTCTGAAGCCCCATGAACAGCTGCGCCTTGATGTTATCCACTTAATGGCAGGTTTAAAAGTTGGTTGACTAGTTCCTAGTTTCCAATGATCGTTGAAATGCGACAGAAAACATTTCGTGGGTTTAGCTCACCAGTGTGCTGATTGGAATGTAACTGTCCAGCATCTCAGCCCTTTGTCGAGGGCTAGTACGAATAAATTCTCCAATGCTCCCGAAAACCGAGAGTATAGCTGAGGCATGAAATATGTTGAGACAGGGCAGCGTGCAGAGAAAACGTTCTTGCTGAAGAAGTGTTTGTTTGTGTTCAGATGTGATGATGGTAGTGTGCAAAAATCTGCCTTTCTTACGGGAGTTTCGAGGGATGGGACGATCGTCCTCAGAGCAGCAACACCAATACCCAAAGCATCTTCTTTGGCGGCAACGCTGAACTCGATGCTTTATTGTTCAAAGTCGATTATGAGTGGAAAGGGTACATACCTGCACCAGAATTCCGAGTGATCTGGACATTGGGAATGAACGAACCGAACAACACACCCACCCTCACTCCTTTCACTTTGTTCGGAACCTTCATACATCGCAGAAGCAAAAGCAGAGAGCTTTGATAACCCTCGAACTATTGGCGGTGTCATATCCTTTCCTTTCCTATTTCAATCGTTAGTTCCGCCTTAGATGGACCAATTCTCGTTACGTTGTAGGATGTGCAAAGACAACCCACATATGCTTATATCGTATGCAGATTCGAAGGAGTGTCCCGCAAATGCTGTCGTCCGACATGTCCGCTGATTGCGAGGCATATGCCAAAGGGAAGAAAAGCAGAGCTGTTCTTCCCGAGAGTATGACGTCTGCATCTCTTAGAGGGTTGCCTGTTTTTGTCGACTGGATGGTGGTAAGCGAAACTACTGTGACTAACTTGGGATATACCCGCAAATGGTTAAGCTCTCGCTCGACGAATCGCCAGCCGCGTCGTTCAAGTGCAAATATTAGTCGCCCATTCCCAGCTATAAAACTTGCACTTGCAACTGCAACGCGATCGGTGATCGCAGGACCGAAGTCGCATGGCAAAGAGACAAGAGCGGAGACTTCGCTTCTAAATTTGGAACCAATTGGATGCTCTGGACGCTGGATTGTCTCGATTTCCCTCATATGTCGGGAGTGTGTCTCCTTGATAATAATTGGCTCCTCGTTCGTTTTTGCTGACTTTGTTGCTGTGTGGTCAAGTTATAAAATGCGGTCTTTGGCAATGCAGCGGAAGGCTTACCGACACCTCTCCATTTTAAGTACTCTTCAACTCGTTGAGCAGGGTTGAACACTCCGTTATGCCGCGAAGATAACTCTCGATCGCGAAACACTTGCTTTGCATCCTTTACCGATCTCAATCCTATAGTTTCACCACGGTTCGACGCAGCTGTAATCAACCGAGCCTGTTCTAGTCCTACGAAGATCCCTTCATCTCTGAATCGTTTGATCGGTTCTTCTGGCAAGACATGCGACCATTGCGGGTCTGTATCGAGTAAATCGCCACCGAGAGCAAACAAACTATCGATAAATATCCGCCCGTCTTCCGGTGACTTGAAAACGTTCCACCGTACACATTGATCGAATATTGAATGATGGGATGGTCGCCGCAGGCCCTTGAGCGGGTCCCACGCCATCTTAGTATCTCGATAGGAGAAGGCCGGCAAGCAGAGAAGAAAACTTTCATGGTCCTTCGAAAAGGGTCCAGGTTTCTGCAATTTTGGCGCTAACCTCGAATGTAAATTCATCAAAACAGGATGTACATGTGATGCGGACCTACCACCCATTTTATGGGATGAGGCAACGTGCATCTCAGCGCAGCATATTGCCGACCACGTATTCTCCCTTAAGCTTCCATGGGTGTGCTCAAGATTCTGAATGAATTTGGAATGTTCCTCTTCTGAATGAAGCTCCTCTGAAACGAAAGGCATCGCTCTGTGCAAACTGAAAAGAGGCAATTTGGAGGGAGCGGGTATCCACCTTAATTGTTGTTAAATCCATTTCCGTGTCGAGTGTCCGCTGTCAATTACTCACCATGTTTGCAACTGCAGGTATTCTTCTACAAGAGTACAATGAGACCTTGAGATAGAATCATATAATTGAGGCGGCCTCACCCATGCGACGAATTCTTTTCGCTGGAGGCCCCCAGACTAGGTCACTGCAACTATCATTTTCTGAATCAGCAAGACTTCGCTTCGGCCGTAGCATCCCTCAAACAAATCAGATTTCCGAGTGCGATCACGAACGTCAAGCTCACCATTCGAAACCCATGCAGCCGGAAAGTTCCCCCATCCCTCGTTTGTCGCTTGCTCCAAGATCATACGAAGCACACTGCTCGACTGATCCGGCACCGTTGTAGCAGACACAGGCTTCACAATAGCCATAAAGTCAGGAGGTGATTGTACTTGTCGTGTGGCTCGCAGCGGAAATAAATTTTCTTCGATTCGGAACTTCAACCACAGAACGTTAGGTTTTGAATTCTCAGACATCACTGCTTTCTCACGTTTGGTAGCGTGGTCAGGAGGTTGGTGATGATGGGTGCGACTCGATTTTTTTCCGGCTTCTTAAAAGTCTCAGCGACAATTTGGTCTGCGAACTGATCAGTTTCCGGCTTTTCTCTGGAAGGATAAAAATTTAGATGATATGCCAGGTTTCATGACCATACGTTACGTGAATGAGAATCCGTGGTTTGGAATTGCGTCAGAAGGCGCACCTGAGAACAGTTGTTCAAACAGAGGTAATGGATCCTTTGGCCTGATTTTTGGAAGCACAAAGGTTGGAGCTTCCAAACGATGTACTCCAATGGCTAAAAATCAGAAAGAGCTGGCATTTGAAACACTTTCAAACCTGACACGCTTGATTCAATGACAGATTTGACGACCATCGGCAGGGTTGTTGACGGCAGATCCCAAGATTCTTCGTGGGAATCATCCAGGAGTGACCAGGCATGCACGGACCTTTCCAGCTTCCAGATTTTGGCAAGCTTAAGCAGTATTAATTACAACCAAAATGCGCATCCTGATTTCTCTCTTCTCTACGTCAACGCAGACTCACTTGATCTACAATCGTTTCTTCCTCGAAATCTGGAGCTTCTTCAAATCGAGTATTGAGGATGTTTTGCATCGCTTCTCTATCTGATAAGTATTCGCACCGATTAGCTACAGCCCGTATTAAACTTGGACAAGAATATAACTCTACCGCGGTGTAATGCCCACAATTCCGCTCCATTGCATGGATAACCCGAGCTCTCCAGTACATTGAAGACGTCGTCGCGTACGTCTGATGGGTTGATCAGCACATCCTCGATACACCTTCCACTTGCCATTTTTGGGAATGTTTGGGAGCCGTGTGGCGTTACTCCATAATTTGAATAATGGAATGAATAATAAGCAGGAACGGTCGCTACAACGCGAAATTGCTGGATAAAGAAGGAAATCAAGGACATTGAAAAGGATCTTGAGAAGTGCCTGCAGCTGCTGACGAACCGGGAGCCCAAGCGGTGAAGTCAGGCGGTGCACTCAGGCTCAAACCCTGGTGAGCAGGACTCCAGTCTGGATTGTGGGCAGCGCAGCATTCTCATCAATGGATTGATAGAAGATTTAGAAGCGCCCCAATGGTGTGGTCCAATATAGGCGGACGCCAGGTATTTCGATTGGGATGAAAGGTTGAAACGGGGGGGAAGCGATCTGGATCCGGCAAAATGGTTCTAACATTTAGGTTCAGGTTGCGATCACTAACCAACAGCTTCTGGATCCAGTTATCAAAGAGCTACCGCTTCCAAAACTCAAGAAAAATGGCTTCATCTTTATCTGGGTGATAACCAACAAGTACTTAAAGGCGTCTGAGTTGATGGAGAGGTGGGGCTACACGTCTGTACAATATCAACACATGTTCGCAATCATGATCAACAAGAATATTGCAGATACGTGGACGATTTTACGTGGGTGAAGCAACCGGTCAACCGTCGGCTGGCGAAAGGACATGGATACTATTTGCAGCATGCAAAGAAACGTGCCTCGGACTAAAAGGAAAAGAACCAGTCCGAAACGATGGAGAGGACACAGCACCTTTGTTAGCATATCATCTGACCTGATCTTCTCCGAATGGCGAATGGGAGGAAGAACTTTACGAGATGATCGAGGAATTAGTCCCAAAAGGTGAGCAAGAAGTCTCAATGAGACGATCTCAGGAAACTGAATGATCACGAAAGGGATATACTTGGATGTATTCGGTCGTAAGAACAACCTGCGGAACTTTACGGTGACCATTGGAAACGAGCTTTGAGGATTCATTGTGGGCATCGATCACCTGCAAATCGAAAGTCGGCAAGAAAAAACAAACAAGTGGACTAAATCCACACACAAGCAATGGGTTCTCAACGGAGCCTGACTGGCTCGAGCATTGATCGAAGTTGGGCGACAACTTTATCCACATCGGAATCCTTGGAGGCAGGGCGGATCGCAATGGCGTTACGAGCCATCAAGTCCAACCACTCCCCTCTGACGTGACCGTCTGACGATTCATGCCTTGAACTATCAGGGATGGTCCAATTGACCACGCTTCCTCCGGCCTCACGAACGATTAAGGAGGCTGCAGCGATATCCCAGATGTAGAATCCTGTTTCCCAATAGACATCCACAGATCCTCTTGCAACCATGCACATGTTCAACCCCGCCGTCCCGAGGGACCGTATCCCTCGGAGACCTTCCGACCCCGACAGGGTGCGTCTTATTGTGGTTAGTTTTGACTCGAGGGTGGGGTCGGACAGATCGGAACCGTACTCTGTTGCACCTAGCAGAGTCGATAAGTTGGAACCCAGCGGGCGGGGAGGTTGCTGTAAGGGAAGCCTCTGGTAGCTCGCATCGATCGTTGAAGGGTGGTCGGGAAGTGACGTATTGTTGTAAAACGCGCCTTTGCCTTTCACCGCTGCAACAGTGCGCTTGTTAATGTGATCTCTTCCATTATTTGCGAATTGCTCACCATAGAAGCAATCATTCAAGATAGGGTTGTAAACAACACCAACCATGACTTCCTTGTTGAGGATGAGCGCAATGCAAGTACACACCAACGGTAGACCATGCACAAAATTGGTTGTTCCATCGATAGGATCAACGCACTGCAACGCAAGCAGTCAATCGAAATGCTTCAGAAAAAGTATATCGAGTCCTCACCCAAGTCCAATCGTCCGTTAAAGCTTCCTTTGTCACACCAATGGATTCTTCACCAAGAAACTTGTGCGAAGGGTAGTTACGCACAAGTGTCTCGTGGATATGCTCCTGAACCTTTTTGTCCGTTATCGTCACCAAGTCTGCGTGATTCTCCTGTTTCGTGTCGATGTTTGTAGAGTCGTATGCATTCCGACTGTTAGCGTAGAATGCTTCTCTGATGATGGTCCCAGCGCTCCGTGCGACAGCCAGTGCTGTGTCAGGTACGGCGTGAGATCGTCCATCGCACGTGGCGATTCGGTCATAAATACACCATCAAAATCTCTTGGAGTGTATGAAGACAAATTGGGGGAGAACGGCCGACGTTGTTCATTTCACTGCTCTCGCTCTCGCTCTTGCTAAACGCTCTGGTTTTGTACTAAGTCGCATCCCATCGTCTGGAACCCTGTATCTCTTGCTGCTTTTCGACACGCTCAAACGTCTGCTCTCACACTCGTCCCGGACACTTCGCAACCTGGCCACAGTTCTGGGTCCCAGGAGCATCGCTCTTGCTCTTCTGTTCATACCTGCATCAGCTCTATTCCTAAGTTTCTCGCGTAAGAAGGCGTCCGCAAAGCGTCCGCTTCCAACTCAGGTAATTTTGCAGGAAGAAGGAAGGAAGGAGGTGAAAGCACTGACACATCTTGTACTTGTAGAACAAAGAAGTCAGTCAACCCGAAGAGCCTGGTTCGACTGAATCCGTTCAAGAGAAGTGTCTAGACTTGAACTCTCCTCCTCCGTTGACAAGCTCGCCCGCCAGCTCCATCATCAGCATCTCTTCAGACACAACATTGCCAACCTCTTCATCTCCAGTCTCTAATCTCTGTTTTTTGACCGAGGAAGCGGATTTACTTGCAAATACCATTATCGACAAGCTTCAGACCACAAAACTCACAAAGCACACACTTGCACCAACAACAATGTCCAGTTCAAATAACATCAGCTGGGAGATCAACGAGGACGCTCACCACTCCTCCGCAACCGCCCAAACTCCGCTCTGGGGTTCTTCTTTTAACCTTCCCGGTTACCACGACCGACCTTTAAGCCGTACCTCGCACTCGACCACTTCATCTCCTCCGCCATTCGACCCTGTTCCGAACGGGGTGTACCTCTCCGGTGAAGATTTTTACGAGACGAACAGCTGCAGGTGCTCATCGAAGAGGGCGCACGTGGGGAAAGTGCAGCTGAGCGAGGAGGACTATGTAGAACGAGAGTTTGTGTTGGATCTCGCCGGCGCCTTCCATGATGAGCCGATTGGAAAGAGGAAGAAGAGCATAGTTCAGGGAGTGACCCCTGAATTTGTGGAAGTTCGAGGTGCAATCCGTAAGGCGTGAAAGAAACATGTTTTCTCAATATTTTCTCCTTTGATGTAAAATCAGATAGCAGAAGAAAATACTCCTGAAACCCTGATTTCCTAGTAATGGCACTTTCCATGCAGCTCCCTGTTTGCGAGCTAAAATTGATGATGTGCTAACATCTCGCAAAATTTGCTAACTTCTCAATAAGTTGTGCAGAGCACGTTATGCCCCCATCCGCTGATTCTAGTTCAGCTAGCTCGGTCATTACAATGAGCTTCATTGAATTAACCGTATCAGGTGTAGCTGCTCCTAGAGGCGGCCTGACCTCGATGGGTGTTCAGGACGGAAATCCATCTGAACCTCCAGACATGCCTACTGGATGGGAAGATTGAAGTCGTTCTAGCCGGGTGCAAGACGGTCTGGTTTGTATTGAAGGCTCTTTTAAGGTTGAACACTTAGATGTTCAACAAAACATTGCTAACAACCAATGATTGTGTCAAATAATGTGGTAAATCGGCGTAATTTGACAAGGGCATACTCCGCTATTAAGTGGTTGAGTAGGGTCAATCCTGAGACTCATACATGCGTTTCAACCATTGTGATGACTTTCTCCTCCAGAGCAGCCTTGGTGGGCAATAATGGCTTACTTCTCGACTCCCTTCTTTCTTTAAGCTCCAGTGCCCTGATTTGGTTGTTCGCCTTTGCCAGCTATACGTACTTGTCCCTTGCGTGACCATTCTACGGACCTTCTCAGTTCATCTTTGCCTTGGCGAACGGGTGATAGTAATGAGTGAGAGAACAAAAATGAATTAATAACCAATCCCCTTCAAGCGAGCTTACGGTGACAGTTAAGGGCGTGAAAGAGAGCTGCTTACAGTAGTTTGCGGTGAAGTATGTATTGAAAAGTGTTACATGCGGTTTGGAAGAGTATTCGACTCGGAATGTTTGGCGAAGGTTATTCATTGCTGTCGATTGGCACGGCCGTTTTAGGGAGGGACACGCGGCAACTCACCTTGAAAGGTTGACCTCTCAATCACCCCGAACGCCTTTGAGAGGTCAAAAGAAGTGCCAGCGCTACTCTTGAGCTTGATCCACTCCGCTTCTAAGCACTTGAACTGCTATAAGAGGGGTGAAGAAAGGACCAAAGGAGAAAACGGACGAGAGAAAGGTCAAGGGTATAAATGGGGTAGAGAATTGCACATTCCTACGCCCTCATTAAAGGGTTCAGGTTCAACGGTATGATCTCAGCCCACAGAAGAAGAGGTATATTACTCTTCCCCGGAGCACCCGTTGTGCATAGAGAAAGGGGAAAACACTGAACTAAAAACTTTACCCATACCGTCTCCGGAGATTCCCACAAAACTCTAAAAACAGAAAACTAGTTAGACTCGCTGGGAAGATACCTCATGCTAATAAATTGAAAAGATACTCACCCCACTACCCCCACTAGTTCGTCGAGACATGAGCCATGGTCTCCTTCATACGTATGTGCGCCTTCGGGAGCGGGTACGTCCAACCCATCGACTTGCGCACAACCATCTCTCCACCTGCATACAACGCAATTCCAACAATCGACGCAATAGGTCCCACAACGAAAGTCGGCCAGTCGTACGAAACAAAGAAAATATAGTTCAATCCGTCCGCAAGGTTGCCCATCGTGATCCAGCCGAGCCCAGAGACACCGATAAAGCCCAAGAGAACGCCGAACAGCGCAGCGCCTTCCGACACGTATCCGTCCAAGCGCTCGGAGAGACCGCAGAGTAGAGGGATCGCGGAGATTGTGGAGAGCACGTTTCCGATCAGGAAGAGCGAGAGGACGCTGACACGCATAAGAGCCACAATAACGATGGGGATGTTGATCAGAATGACGGCGAGGCGAGACACCCAAAGCGGAAGAGTCCTGAGGAAGAGTGCGGACAAGGTGTTGGTAAGGGCCGTTTGGTATGAGTCAACGGATCCTTCGTTCATGATGACGGTGATGAGGGCTACCAGAATAACGATCCAGGTGGGAGCCGAGTCACCGCTGGTCTTCAACAAGTCGAAGAAAGCGGTGCTACCGTATGGGTCGGATTGCGGAATACCACCCCAGATAGAAAGGAACCTTGTGGAAAGTTTTAATAACGCTATCTCGGACGTCAAATATTTTGCACCTACCCTCCGAAACCAAACAAGAAGCATGTCAAAGTGATCCCAATGGCGGCAATGATTGACCCGTTCTTCAATGAGCGTTCATCAGCTGAAGCCCACACGCGTTGCCTGGGATCAACTTTAGCTTGATTCAAACGTGCGCTAAAACTTGGCACTCACCAGAAAGCTTCCGAGAAGACAGTTGCAGCTGCCAGAGAGATCGGCATGACAGCAATGGCCGCGTATCCGAGGTAGTTCGGTCCGAGAGTTGGGTTAAGCGGAGGCAGCTCGGTTGGGCGGAAAGTGACAGCAACGTAGATGTAAATGACAATGAGAAGAGCGACAGTCATAACCGCTTGAACCACATCAGTCAAGATGCTGACGTAGAGACCGCCGTAAGCCGTGTAGATCGTGGTGACGATAGCAACAACGAGGATCGGAACTTCACGCTGACCACCTAAGACGAGTTCGAACAAGTTTCCAACGGAAGTGTACTCGGCAGTGAGGCCAACGGACATGATGAAAAGCATGAGGAACGAGACGTAGAAACGCATGACATGTCCGAAGCGCCAACGGGCAAAGTCCCCGATCGAAATGATGTAGGGGAACTTTTTCTGCACCAAAGTGCCGACGTATGCGATCATGATGATGGGCAAACCCGAAGACAGGGCGTAGAAGACCAAACCAACAATGCCCGCAGATACAACATAAGACGGCATACTAAAGACAACCCTAATTTGCGAGATTCGAAGTCACTCGGTGCGATTAAGTCTAGGAGATGGAAGAACTCACCATGCTCCTAGGGAAGTGGCATAGAATGAACCGGCAATGTTCCATGTCGGCGACGAGGAGCGAGCTGTCAAAAAGAAGTCGACCGTGGAGGGTTTCGATTTCGACGAGTAGAAGGACAGCACCATGGCGAAAACGCCGACGGCCACAACCACAATAGTGCATACGATGTAGGAGATAGTCGTAATGTCCATTGCTCGCAGATCACCAGAAGAAAAGTGTGAAATTTGTTTTCGTGGCGGTGTTGAAAGCGGCTTTAAAAAGCGGGTGGCGAACGGCTCACAAGCCCCGTCGTTAGCTCGCCGGGACCACCGGGTATTTAATGTGGTGGTGTGGAGGAAGTCGGCTCGCAGGAGAGAAAACTCGGACTGAGTTGCTTTGCTTTGAGTAATCAGAGATTGAATCCGTACTCACTGGGTCGCTTGCTTTAACACTATTTTGAGTGACGGATCAGATCCATTTCGTCTCTGAATCGTCTTAAAGATTGACAGTGTGACTTCTATCACTAATTGGGAAACGATGAAGGAGCTTTAAGCAATTCCTTCATCTTCGCACAACTTCAATATTCCACTTCTAATTTGTGGACTGTTGCCCAACGCCACCTCCACTGCGAATGAATGGATCGCTCGTTCCTCCTCAAATCTGTCGCGGTGAGCAACGGAAACTCCTTCTCTCGCCGTTTGTTGACGTTGTGCTCAGATCAAAGACCCCGTCCAAACTCTCTCAGACCAATTTCACAACCATGTCTGGGTAAGGCCTTTCATCAGAACAACTGAATTATTATCAAACTAATCCACTTTATCTCTATCAGCAAACGGTAGCAAGAAAAACCGCGGAGCTAGAAACGTTTAACGCGCTGAAACTTTCAAATGATTATAACAACGGGGACGACGAAGACGGGCCTTCGAATGGGCGAGGTGTACCTCCGCCCTTGTCGATGACTTCCTCCGAATTGACTAATCTCAGGAGTCTTGCGGATGGGAAGGCATTACCCAGGTTTGATTCATGTGTTTGATTTTATTGAAAGTATTTCCTGACAAAATCTACGCTAGCCAGACAAGAGCTTTGCAAACAATTGCAGCTCTACGGAACAAGAACGAACAGCTTTCACAGGTAGACTTGGAAACGTTGGATGAGTAGAAAAAAAGGTTTCTCAGCTTTTGTGCAGGATATTGAGAAGACCATACAAATATCAAAAGAGAAAGAAGCAGATGCGAGGGAGAGGGCTCTAGAAGCGCTTCGAAAACAAGAGGAGGAGCGCAAGCGTGTAGAGGAACAGGCAAGGCTGAAACGTGAGCAGGATGACGCTGCCGCTCGGGATCGAGCGGAGACAGAACGTCGCGATGCGGAGTTGAGGGAACAAGCTGCGGATAAAGAGCGTGCGGATAGCGAAATAAGAAAGGCAGCCAAGGTACATTTACCAATTAGACTTCTTCGAATTGGCATTTGATCTGACACAAAATCTAGGCCGCTGGTTCCGTTTCACCAAAAGCCTGGGAGGCAGCGGTAACGTATGCCGAAAAGCTCAAGGTTCGACTTGAACACATCTGGGACCATTCAATGCTAATTGTGCTACTTGAATAATAGGAATACGAAGAGGTAGTCAAGCCATCACTCAAGAAGAATGAGGCCGTTATGGATTGGCTCTCGAATCGGAAACGGTTGGTCCGAAAGCGAGTCGGTCAGTTGACTGCAGAACATGAGAAAATCATGGAGATTGTAAGTAAATTGAAGAAAGAAAAGGTTTTATTGATGTCCTTCCTCTTTCGTAGTCCAACGCTTTGAGCGAGGCTCTCTCAGAAAGCAGTGGCCAAAGTGACCAACACTACATCTGGTTAATGAAGAAGGTTTCCAAGCAAATGATTGTACGTTCTCAGACTTTCTGCAATAATTTCAGGCTCACGTATATATTTCCCAAACCAGCTTCAAGCAGAGAAAGAGGTGTCAGTCAAGATCGATATGGCTGATCCTCTTGCTACAATATGTATCACCCTCATGAAAGCACATTCTCGCTTCCTTGACTACCTCCTCGCAAGTATGCAGGAACGATGCATTTACGTTGTGCCACGTTATATCCGCCGAATCCAAGTAAGGCAAACGTGACTTGTGTGTTTTCGTGCTTCGAGCCTGAGGCATCTGATCTCAGGGCCAATCGGATTTTTCCTACTTCACATCGCTCGGATTCCACCCTCGCTATCCTTCCTGTCTCCAAAGAGGCGGTGCACCGAATGACGACGAAGACTGCGGGCACGAAGGATGTGTCCAATGGGAGGATGAAGCACGTTATCTGGAACGAATGTGCGGAATCGTCGCCTTGTATTCAGCTATCACTCATAGCTCCGTGGGTAAGTAGATCCACTTCATCCACCTATGCCACTTTCATGACAGTTTTGGCGTTCACTCTTGTAGCTGGAAACCCGCATGGGCTAAAGCATGGGTGGAGCTGGCTTGCGCGAATCTGCAATATGGATCCCAGGAAAGCCACTCCACTTCTGGTTCGAACGTTTCTTGAAGTCTCGGGACAAACGTTGGTGCGCGTATACGGCAATCAAGGTGTCAAACTGGTGCGGTCGATATACGCTATGAAGATGCCCGCCAATTCATTCAGAGAGACATTCCGCTTGCACGAGTACTTGAAAGAAAAACTCGGAATCTTGAATAAAAACCCTTAAAAATCTCTTGGAGATCGAAGATTAATTTCTTTACGGCACAGTAGCTGTCCAGCAGTCCGGCTGTGCGGCAAAGTCGAACGATTCGATGACAGCAGTGGGAACTCCTCTGGCAAATAAAATGTACAACTTTAGGTCTGTTCAAATTCTCTAAAAGAAAGGCGAACAAGAATAATCCTGATAGTCATCAACTGCACAGCTATTCTTCAATTTCCCTGAAAAATATAGTAAATGTTCTGTCTTTCTGACTTCCATGCTTGCCCAACAAAAAATCCCAGCCTTTCTCACCCGAACAACCCCGAGCAAAGTGAGTTACCAAATCCACCGCCGTAGCCTCACGGCATGGCAAGTGCTTGTGACCATGCTATTCTTTATCTCTCCAGTCTACCTCTGACTCTTTTCTGCCAATTTTTCCGACTCAGGTCGATCACGATGACCTTCTGGAAAGATGCCGGTTTCAGGTGAGGGACGGTGGGAGGTTTGTGGAGCCGGAGAGCATCTTTCAAAGGCGTTCGGTATGGGGATATGTATCATTTTGCCGAGAGCACTCTCTGGATGTGACGACGGGCGCTCCTTGCAATTACTCACGTATTCCGCGAAAACACATCCCCTTTCAACGTAACTTCACTCGGTGTGCGAATGCGATACTCACTACTTATCTTTCAGCTACCTGAAGTACGTTCAGGTCGCCTCGCGTGCTCTCCGTAGCGTGTTGAAGGAGGAGGCAAAGGTTCAGGCATTGAAGCGAGAAGACACTGTTCTTAAAGTTTCCCGCTGGGCTAACGGGAAGCAGGGTGAACTGGTTAGTCTGCCCATATCGAATGAATATGTAGTGGCTCAATTCATTCATTCACTTTCGTTTTTCTAAGAAATTTGTCGACCCAAAGAACCAGCATTGATCACTGTCGATATGTTCCAGAAACCTTGATATTAGAGATACTTTTGGGCGGGAGGAGGGCAATATACGATGCCAACATTCTTTTGCAAATGAAGTGACAGCATTGATCAGATGTATTATTATTCAGGACAACTACACAGTCAGATCGTCCTTAAGATTAAGGGTAACCATTTCGCCTGGCTGGAATGCGGGCATACCCAAATACGGGCAGCTGGAGCAGCGGAACGCATCGCCGAGATAGCACTGCGATCGCAAAATTTAAGCAGAGCGAAAAGTCTGGGCACCTTAAAAACTTACGTTGCCACAGGACGATTGGACGGCAGGAACCGCCTTTGTAGCAACCTTTTGCTTCTTGGCTGCCTTTTCTTCTTCCTTGCGAGCTTCATCCTCGGTTTCCATTTCTGCCAACCCGCAGGAGCAGTTCTTGCAGGCCTTCTTCTTTCCGGCAGTACCATCGGTTGGCCCGCAATCTGTAAGTTCACATGAGAAACCAAGATTCGCAACCAGATCACGAACACACCTGCAAGGTCTGGTTTCAAGTAATCGTCCGCATCGATGAGGTCATCCTCATTCACAAGGTCTTCGTCGTCATCATCATTAGCGGAAACTTTCCATACTGCCACTTTCGCTGGCGCTTTTGCACCAATGAAGTATTCAAATAGAGATTTTATCCAAACGGATCAAAAGATAAGTTGATACATACCAACTTTGATCCGACTAGTCTCTTCCTTGGCTGGTGTAGATTTCTTAAACTTGAGCGGGAGTGCAGCGCTGGCACCAGTCTCGTAGCTGGGTTTCTTCGCCACAACCTCGACCACGGCAACTTTCCCAGCCCATGTCGTTGCATTGACAGCTTCGGCCAAGGGCGAATTTGGCGTAGCTGCCCACACCTTCAATTCAACAGTGTCGACAACCCGCAGCGACAGAGCCGCCAAATCAATGAACCCGTTCAAAGTCAAGTCACGGAACAGAGTCGATGTTGTGCGGAGTGGAGAAAGAGCAGCGTCCTCAACAAGGGCGATAGGTTCAGTCAGGTGCAGACTGCCATTCGGTTGCAATGCAGTAGCGAACTGGCCGAGGGCTGAGACTGTGTGCGTAAAACACGCAGGACCAGTTGCTCCAGAAACGATCTTCTTGTAATGGGATGTAGGGAGTGACACTACAAGAATGGCATTACACCAATGAGATTGTGGAACTGGAGACGAGCTAGTTCAGACAAACCCATACACATGGACAGTCGGTCGAGCTGTTCAAACGACACTTTCGCTGCATCACCTGCTTCAGAAGCAAGGCGCTCACGTTGAGCAACAACATCCGCGGCCTTCGCGGCAGGAGTCCCCACGAGCAGGAAGGATGGCAGTTGGGCAGCAGGCATTAATTATTAAATTGATAATTGGAGGGTTGCAGGTGTGGCGAATGAGTGTGGGAACTTATGTGACTAATCCATCGAGATGGGAAATGCCAGGAGACACGTTATTGTTTATTTCCTATGTGTACAGCTTGATCGTTGTGTCGGCACCAGAGCTAATTAGCCACGGCTGCGTTGGATGGAACTCGCATTGAAGTGCACCTGCAAAAGGTTGGTCAGAACGATCTCAAAAGATAACCACATGCACAAACCTAAGCTGTCGACCACTGAGTGGCCATGAATTCGTTTCACAGGAACAATCAATGGTTGTCGCATCAAGTCATTGTATACCATTCCGTGGAACACGTTGACGTCTCCGTCATCACCAACACTTGCGAACAACGGGTACCGCTTGTGGAATCGGACACTTCTAATAGCCTCTTTGTGGTACCGTAGAGTCTTGAATGGCTTGGTTGAGAGGTCCAAGTCAAACCAGGCAAGTCGCCTATCGTAACTCCCGACAATTACGTTATCACCTGTTGTGCGGGTTGTGAGCCAACAATAACACTAGTGCTGAAATTATATACCTTCGGGATGTACATCGATGCTCGATATCCACTTCATTCCAGTGATCAACGTTTTTGCCAGTTCTTGCTTGAGGAGATTGTAAACCAACACATATCGCTGAGTCTACAACCAATCCGAATCAGCAAATAGTGCTCGACAAACAACTTCGCATGACCACCTACCGCAACAAACAAGAACGGCTTTGATGGATGGAAAAGAACACACTGTACCATGCCTTTGGACTTTCTGAACGGAGACTGCGATTGCCTCTTTGAAATCTGATGAATCTTCACAGCACCTTGTCCAGCTGAAACAGCGACGGTTTAGCCTTTTCTATTGGTGGCGCTGGGTTTGCACATACCTTCTGGCGACACTGTAACCAAGTAATCGCCTCGCCGATGCCACGAGATATGGGTTATTGGCTGGATTTCACTGTCACTAACATATTATCCATATGTAGTGTAAACAATTTACCTTTTCGTGTGCAATTTTCATGAGTTCCACCGTCTTCTGTTTCCCGGACTGTTCAACAGACACCCATTCGCAAGCAGAAACTCCTATGAATTCCATATTAACATGTAGCGGTCGATTGAATTTGAAGCTTACTCTCTGAAGCAGAAGGAATGGCACGCACGAATTCTTCTGTTGCCCTTCGAATGCTGGAATTGCCAATCTTTGGAGAACAGAGGAAGAGTGTTTCCCCACTATATACACATCGATAAGCCTTCGAAACCTTAAGTACGCTGAAGCAGCTCACCTCGCCACTGCAAGCAGAGCGTGGTCTTTGTTGGGGCTCCACGCAACCTGCATAACAGCCTTCGATCCCAACTCGAGCCTCTCCAGGCAACGGCCAGTAAGCACTTCCCAAATACGGACGGTTGAGTCCTCGGACCCTGAGTCATTGTTATTTGCATTCTTTAATCCTTGGAGTCAAGCGTACCAGACGCAAGCCATTGTCCGTTAGGATGCACCGAGATGCTTCGAACTCTGCCTGTGTGGCCAAGGTAGACCACTGCCTCTCGCTGAGGGAAAGGCCGAAGCTCGTTGGGATCCGGAAGTTTCGGAAGAAGCTTCTCAACATCTGTGTGAATCTGCAATGGCGATCAGTATATAATGGTAATGAACTGAATGGCTCACGTACCTTTTTGGCTTGGACTCGGGGGCAGAGGTACAAATCAAGGCACCGCTCAAATCGCTCCTGAATGAAGCGATTGTACGCTGGGACTTTGCGAAGGCTCGAATACCTGAAAGATATGGTTGGCAAATTGTATCATGTCCCAAACCTAAATTCATACTTTTGAGGAATGAAGTTGCGCTCGCGATCTTCAGGATGAGCTTCATTCCAGCCTTTCTTCTCCTCCTCGGACATAAGATATTCCGCCGGAGGATTGTATGACGCATAGTGATCCGGAAGCGGCATCTTTGTCGCGGGCAAATGACGGAAGCGCTTATCTTCTCCAGCAGTGTCTCCTTCCCCAGACCATATATCATACAAAGCTGGCGTCTGAGCATCATCTAACCTCGGCCGTAGCCGACCTGCTCGGATCGCTCGTACGATTTTCATGATCTAAAGTTTTGTTCGGATTATATCAAGAGGTAATAGGCTTGCCCGGCTACCTTCTTTGCTTCCCATTTCGATGCTACGAATCGTCGTTTAGGCTCGGGAGCAGCGCTGAGTGGAGTTACCGACGTTTTGCTTGTAAACCATTCAATTGTGGGCTATTCGCCATAAAGCACAGGTTAGTAACCCCATTTTACGCGAAAACAATCACGAATCTTACTGCGTAAGGATCCATATCCAGCCCGAACTTCTGGTCCTGAATGCGTTTCAGCAACTCCAGTTCGTCCTTGCTAAGCGCAACTGTCGTTCCTGTACGCTTATCGTAAACAGATCTCCTTCAAGTCGAATCAATCCATTTCAGATCTGGCACATTCCAAAAGTGTGAATTACTCACAGAAGTGTCGGATCATCGAGCTTGGCCAGTAGAGAATCCAGTTTATCCCCTTGCGCAGGTTTCATGATCATCTTCCCATGAATGTCGTACCCAATGTGGGGCAAATCATCGTACCACTCGATTGGAACATTTCCGATCGTATTTTCTGTCTCCTGTTCGGAAGAATCAACGACTGCATTAAGCCTTCATAATTCCTTATATTGTATATCACGTTCTCTGTACCTCATCTGAAGTGTCGCTGTCGTAGATGGGGTCGATTTCGGGCCTTTGCATGCCCTCATCTGAATCCGCATTCTGTGGTCCCCATGCATCCGGGTCCATAAGCTCTCCAGCAAAAATTTCATCTATTTTCACGGGGGTTTTTTCTGAAGGGGCAGGCACTTCCTTGCTGGACAGATCCTGCTCCAGGTCCACAGCAGCCTTCCGTTTGCCCATTGAACAAAAGCTGTCAAAAACTGGTGTGGCGCAATGTAGGGAATTGTTTTTACTCCAGCAAAAGCAAATGGATCACAGAATAACATTCAACAATTGGCAAGAATCCACTTGGCTCTGTCGCAACCCAATTTAGCTCCGGATAAAGTCTGAAATTGGTATTATCGCCTCCAAACACAATATCGGGTGACATCTTCAACGGTTTGGAAGTAAGCGATTGTGTTGAATGGAAACTTTACCTTATACAATGTCGTCGTCGGAATCAAACAAGCTCACAGAGACTTTGGGAGAGCCATGAATTTCTCTAATATGGAACCAATGTTTCTGAGGACTTGAACAACAATATTATCAGCATTCATGATCGTGTCCAAATAGACCAACAAGTTTGCAGTTTGGCTGAGCGAATTGATCAACAAAAGAGTCGACCTAATCACAAATGAACAACTATTTACCTGCAATATTCCAGGACGCTGGACAACAACGCTCATTTTTGCATCAAGCAAACATAACCAACGTGGGAGTTATATTTATCGTAGCATTGCATACTCCGCTGGAGAAGCCATGGAGACGTCAGGTACGAGTTCGTGGCCCTGCAGCACTCAACCGACGATCAACCACAGAGAAACTACCGACTCTGCCTGCTGCAGCAACCAAAGAAGTCCAGGATGTATGGGTTGGCCGAGAAAAGGTGGGGCGGTGTGGTAGACACATACTTATTCTGGAACTCTCCATTTGATCGTCGTCCAGTGGACCCACCACCCATCATCGTAAGCCTCTTCATTCAGCTCATTGGATCACACTTTCTGAAGAAATTTTGCTTATTGGAATAGCTACTCGAATTTACTAATGGCCAGTCTTCGTTTGGAGAGCTCTTATTACTTTCTATACGCGTTATTGATCGTACCACACTCTGAGGACGAGTTGCACTTCCTCCAGGATGGAAAAACTCTCTCAAAGACTGGCGTGATGGTGTCGAGCTTATATCCCCTCCATATGTGATCTGAGATCAGGGAATACAAAGAATGCCCTTCCTTTTAATCAATACATTTAAGCCTATACAACTGAAGGTAGGCATCAACTCGTGTGTTTCAAATCGTTGACTGTGAATTTCTCAGTTTTCGTTATACAAAGTTGTCAGCAGCTAGATTTACTTTTGCACCTACATCATCTTCGATGTTTTCTGTACGTGGCGGCACATTCAGGTCACTCCACCATTTGTCATCAAGTATAACTAACCTCTCTATCAATACTACAAGCAATGGATTCTGTCACACAGACACTTTCTCAACTCCTTGACAGTGCTTCAGTGATCTCTGTCAAAAACATCTCACCTCTCTACAAATGCTACTAGCAACAGAATTCTGTCCCCGAAGACACTTTCTCAACTCCTGGACAGTACTTCAACTGATGAACACTCAAAACAACAATTTATATTTAAAGGACTGGTTTGTTATCAGTTGCTTCCAATGCTAAGACCACATCAAAATCCCCGTCAAAATTGTGCACCTTCGCAAAATCCTCACAATTTTGAATCCTTCAAATCATTTTTGAACGGTTCTTCAGCACTCAATTGATACAGCCAGTCATGACAGCACATCAACACATTTATTGTTCTTGGAGCAAGGTGATTGCGAGTTGCAGGTACCAAATCATCCCCGGCTGAAAACTTTCGTTTGACTGGAACACTTGTTGCTGGTATTCCTAAATAGTCCATTGCTATCTGGCTCAGGGCTGGAAGGTTCACACTTCCAACAGTCTTCGACCAGTCCATAATATGACAGTTTCCCATCGGGATCAATACTGCGGAGTACCTGATTGCTAAGACAGTGATCCAGTTCATCTTTTTCCTCGGTAATCTCTTCTTGTCAGTTGAAATGGATCTAATGGCACTCAAACGTTCAGAGTCCATTGTTTTCTGTCTATCACCAGAAGGTCTGCTGGAATCATGTCAACAATCTAGTGTGTTTCTATTACCATCGGCACTAGTGTTCTTGTTTTTCTGTGTCTTATACAATCCCCCCCCCCCCCCCCCCCCCCCCCCCCCCCCCAAATTTTCCGCATGATGGTGACCTGAGCCCAACCTACATCTTTCTCCCATGCCTTCAAAAATCAATAATATTGGCCCTTAAAGCAAGGATCAAGTACTGTAGCAACCACTAAACACAGGCTCTTTGCGGCTGGGCAATATGCTTGCAGGTTGTATATGCATTTTGAAATGCTTTGCCGAAAGTTTCATCCAATTCTGCCTGCTCTAGGTCCTCCAGGTGATCAATTAGATTGTTGTACATTGGACTAACAAGCGGAAGTGTTGGATATCTAGACCCCTCAATTGCCTTTGCAATTATAAACATTGCTTATTGACGTGTATCAGGATTCTTTGAAAGATTGGTTCAACAAATGGAAAGCAATGTGACGTCCTCCAGAAGAAATCTAGACCCCTCAATTGCCTTTGATATAACCTCAAAAACACTCAAACCATCCCGGATCTTCTGTAGGACGTCACATTGCTTTCCATTTGTTGAACCAATCTTTCAAAGAATCCTGATACACGTCAATAAGCAATGTTCATGATTGCAAAGTTCAGAGAACATTCAAATTATAAAACTAGGCATTCTGTTAAACAATGTGCTTAACTAGTGGAGTGAAACAGAAGAGCTTCTGCAACATATTGCGAGTATAGTCAATAATACGACCAATGCTAAGCTGTAAAAACCAAGCTACATGAAACAAAAGTTAATTTCTTTGCTTTAAGAGCAGCCTGAGTTGTCCACGTGTGCAGCCACCACCCGAAGTGTTTCTGAGGTGCGAATCGGAATCGTCGTGCTGAGTGACATATCCACTGGCTACGACTGGTGAGAATGGCAAAATAAAACCCTTGACAGCAGGCTAACGTTGATTGTGGTTGGGAACAGCCTGAGATTCTTTTGTTGTTGTAATCTTACCACTTCTACGGTCATCCCAACTCATTTGTGGAGGTCGGTTTAATTCGTGTAATACCTGCATTATCAATATTTCTGACGTTGTGGGATGCTAGAAAATGTCGAATCCGCTTCAGACTTATCTAGGGCTCAAACTTTCGCTGATCTCCAAGTCAGGATGTCGGTACGTCGGAATCTTGCATTCGATCAGCCAGGAAGATGCGACAGTGTCGCTGAGAGAAGGTACTCCGCTTTTTTAATACTTCTCTTGTTTCTGAACATGAACACTCGATCGTAGTCACTTCCATGGGAACTGAAAATCGCCCAGCCCCACAGTTCATTCCGGCGGCCCCTCAGGTGTTCGACTTCATTGTCTTCAAGGGATCCGATGTGCAGGATCTTAGCGTTATGAATGAGCAACCAGCTCCCCCTCCTGTAAGCCAGCTTCCGAACGACCCAGCAATAATGCACGCCGTAAGTACGTGTTCTTTCGGAGAGGTCGTGGGCTGATTGTTCCTTTTTTGCAAGGGTGGACAACCTCATTCACAGGGATATGGTGGAATGCCCCCTCCGGGTCCTGGAGGGATGCCTCCTATGATGCAGCCTCCGCCGTACATGATGGGTTACCCTCAGCAGCAAGCCCCGCCGTGGGCCCATCAACCTTCAGGTCCCGGTCCAGCTGCACCGATATCTTCTGATCATCCCGAGACTGCTGGCTCGAATTCCACTGCTCCACAGCAGGGGAAGGTTCCTACTAACGCCCAGTCGTCCCCAACAAAGCCATCGGCAACCGAAGCACCCGTACTGAACCAAAGGAAACCTGATGAAAAGTCGATTAACTCCAATCAGCAACCGAGGAAACGACTTGATGGAGATGCGGAAACTGAACAAAGTCATGGCGGACCTGACAACAGTGGTGGTAAAGCGAAAGGAAAGGCTGAACTCACCTATGCTCAAGTTGGGGCTCGGAAGGGTAGAGTTGAGCTCCTTGAGACCTTCATGCGTTTATTCTTATTCATTTTAAATTAGCTGAAGGAGAAAACGGCGGCTATCGCGGAGGCTTTCACCATCGGGGCCGAGGCGGATATCGCGGTGGTCACGGAGGGAACCGTGGTGGACACATGCGCAACTTAGGACCTCGTAATCGAGTAGCAGTCCCGGATTCTGATTTCGACTTTGAAACTGCGAACGCGAAGTTTAACAAAATGGACTTGGCAAAGGAGAAAGACGGGGACAAAGATGATCACTCTCGAGAAGAAGAGAGCAATGTATCTCCCGAGAAGGTACAAGTTAACGGCGACGATGACGACGAATTGGGACTGTTCTATAACAAGACCAAAAGCTTCTTCGACAACATTTCTTGTGAAACTAAAGAACGGTCCGAATCTTCTGGCGAAAGGTAGAGTGGCTAGCTTTCGTGTTGCTGCTAGTAACTGAATCTTTTTAAGGGTCAACCGCAGAGCCCGACAGTACGAAGAGCGGCGCTTAAACTTGGAAACATTCGGTCAGATGGGAGTTGATGGCCGCGGATACCGTCGTGGTGGCCCCAGGGGAGCTTACACAGGCGGTCGGGGATTTGGGGGAGGATACAACAACGCTGGAGGTGGTCGTCATGGGGGATATCGTTCAAACTATTCGGGCTTCAATAACCGGAATAACGGACAATCAACTTCGGCCAAAAATGGAGGAGATTGAGTTTGGGAGGTGCAGTGTCATTCTGGGACATTTACGTGGTTTTTTCTTTGCAAATGCTAGCTTTGTGTTGTGTCTGAACTCGGTTCTTTGAGTCTGGCTGACCCTTGGTGGAGATGCCTGCTGTGCCACACCATACACTCACGATTTGATGTTTGATTTGAGGGAGGGATTCGTCCACGAGGTGTCGGCCGTGACTTCAACCCCCCTCGAATATGCGGTATACCGCTTCCCCCATATAAGTTCCTCTCAACGTCCACTTGTGCCTGCTCCTCTTTCGTGGGTAGCTTCTTGGTCCCAACACGCGCGATCACGTTCGCAGAGGCGACAGGCTAGCACTTCAGTTCTCTTGCCCTGGTAGGCCGCCTCGAGCCCGGATAGACATATATGGAGAGATATAGCCTGGATATAAGAGATATTCCTAGTTCCATTTCTGTGTCTCACCAACGCAGCTTGAGATTAAACCGCTCCACCTCACCAGAACAAAGTTGGATTGAAGGTTGCAAATTTGACAATATTACCGTTACTGTTTCTGCTTGTGAAGAGTAAGAGAATGCGTTCGTGTAGGTGGTGCTACGTGAATAGGCGCCTACCCCTATGATGTTAACAAATGCATTGCAGGCAATTATCAGTCAATGCATGTCTGACTCTGGTGTGCGCTATGGCTGAAAGCACGTGGTGACCATCGAACAGCTAATAATCCTCACCCCATTGCAGTCAGTGTGGATTCTGTACTCGCGGCATCATCATCATGTCTGCGTTCTCCTTGAGCTTACACAATGATGGCGCAAATGGAACCGACGTAAACACTTCACTTGATGGTGAGAAACGACGTGATTGTGTGTCTATTTCACATTTGTGATGAAGGGAACCTCTGTCTTTGCACCGGGTAAACATTCCAAATCAGTTACCTTTAAGTATTGTGATCCAGGTATCGACCCATTGTAGACTGCTTCACGGAAGTACGTATTACTCAGCTCGGCAGCACCTTAATATCCAACAGCCTAACATCCAACAACAATTCTGCAGCTGCTTGAATCAGCTCCGTCTAAAAGCTGTGCTAAGGAAGGGAACTGCAAAAATAAGGGGCTTTGTAAGGACTTCCATGTATGTAGCTTGGGATGATTTTAAGTCTCTATCCGCTGGGTGATATTGAAAAAATGATATAGCCAAATACGCCGCCGTTGATTGAGAAGTATCGACGGGACCAAGACGCAGGACCCATTGGTTTTTGCACTTTCTTAACGGGTGTAGCCTTCCTTCTCGGCCCTCGAATGTGTTCCATTTCCCTCCCTCCGGCTCACATATTTCTGTGGTTATGGGTCCGCCTTCACCGAGCAACTGTGATGGCGACCTTCTTAGCCCAGAGGATGGTCCCTGTTCGGTACTGACAAGGTCCTTTATGTCGGAATTTGTTTGCCCGTTCGAATTTTATGCTGTTGGAGAGTCATACACACGCAATCTATTGATGCATTCCTCTTCAAGGTGACGTTTCTCCTTATCGATATGAGCAGCAATCAAGTATTCACCACCCTCGTCATTCGAACTTGAAGATTATCAGCAGAACGCTCGATGCTTTTTACATAAATCATAGTTTTTGGATGCGAAATCCGCATGCGATGCAAGTGCACCGCTGCGTCAATGGTATTAATGATAGCCTAGACGTTTGTTGAACATCACAAACCTGATCTGAGACGAAATGCTCTGGATTCTCCTTGAAGATCTGCATTCTGTAGCCATACTCAAGAGAAGAACAAGTGTACAGCTTGCGAACAGCGTTCAGTTGAAACATTTCCTGAAAGCACGACCACCAACCTTGCCAACATAGTGAAAAGCATGCTACTACCTCACGTGCAGCGTTTCCTTTGACTTAGATCGTAAAGCTTTATTAATAGCTGTTTCGTACTTTTTTCTGAGATTTTTTCAAAGTATGAGCCTGATCTAGTTGATGATGAGGATGATTCTGGTCAGAAGATACAATCGGAACATCATTACCTGAGAACAATACAGAACTTACTTGCTGAGATGAGAGAAATCATTAAAATGGATGTAACTCACGATTACACTCCTTGAGATTCACATCAAATCAAACGCAAAGCCATGCGAGAAAAGCCAAAAAAGCAACCAAAAGCTCATGCTCATGAGGTTTGCGTTTTGCATCCCAACTCTTCTCATTCTTCTGCAGAGTGTGAACAGCTCAAACATTTGATTGAGAAACATTCTTCCTCACATAAAGAAATTGCCAACAGTAAGACTGCAAATACTCGTGCCGCATCAAATCTAAGGATGCGACGAACGACAAATTCGTGGCAAATCTAGCCAAACTCAGAATCTCTGCAGGAAGCGCAAACTTGCCAAAAGTTTGAATGATGAGGAATGGAAACAGATAAAGGCATCTCTCCTACATCCCAGAACATGGGTGTCGATTCTCAGGAATCAGAGCCTTCGCAGCTCGGGAGGTGCTTTTCTCAGAGTCTGCAGTTTTACTTCGTGGAACGGGTTACTAACATAACTAACCCTATTGTTAACAACCATAATTTAGGTATGCGCTTAACTCAACAACCCAGTGAGCGTCCTTTAACTGATGCAGTTTGTGACGATCATTTAGCTACATTTCCATTGATCCAAATACAGGAATACTGACATACAAAACATAAGTCCGTGAAACATTAAACGGCAAAAACGCAGGCAGCCTTCGTATGAAAAGTTCATCAGTTGTCATCAAATCAGCCCATTATCAGTCACCCCCATCAACGTGTCCCTTGGCTTCCCCTAACAAGTGCAATCAGGGACTGCACTTCAGGGATGGACGCCCACGCTGACGCGTCGAATGGACAATCCATGGATGTGGTTCCGCCGAGGGTGGGTCTGATCCCGAGCCACGAGATGAGCGGCAGGTCCAAGTTGGCGTCGTACTTGACTCTGAGCTTGGTTCGGCTCGCTTCGCCCAGTGCACCGCAAGACGTCATAAGCTGAATAAGAGCTTCGTCGAACGGCGGTTGAGCGGTTGTGGTGACGAAAGAAAGGCTCGCCGGAATGACAAAGTTGGTGGTTGTTTTCGACTTTAGCGACGAGTTGAGGAGAATACCAGTCCCTGTCACTTTTGTGTTGATCGATCCGTCCAAGTTCAAGAGTTTGACCTGAAAAATGAGAGAAAATATCAATCAGAGGTACTAAAAATGGATGGTGACGCATCCGGTGACGTACCACAATGGTGAGGTTTCGGATATCATAGTTGATATAGTTGTCGGATGTACCCGAGGTCTGTACATTGAATTTGAGCGTCAAGTTGAACGGTTGTGCGGTGGTCGGTGCCGAAACACTTCCTGCAACGCTCAATGCGTTGGATTGGCCGAGAGTGAATGTTGGGCTGGTGAAAGTAGGGATGCGGGGGTAAATAAAGAACGCCGTCACGCCGAGACCCACAAGAATAAGGATCAAAGTGAGGCAGATGGTCATCCAGCATCCACGACGAGTTCGGAAGCAGCAGCAAAACCTTCGCTCATTTTGACGCCTGTGTGAACCGGGTACTGGGGAGTAGCCACCACGGGCATGGGGATCCTTCCGATCCTCTCCATCCGTGAAGGACTTTCGCTTCTCGTTGGCGAGCGCGGCGGTGTCGATGTAGACTGGCTCATTGTGCTGTGGGGGGCGCACAGTGGTTGCGCTTGTGGTTGAATACTCGTCTCTCTCGACGTGAGACGAAGAAGAGTAACCACCCCCTTGGGATGGAACGTCAGCGCCGTAATGTGCAGGTTGCGATTGAGCTGGTTGGTGATGCTGAGCATAAGAACCTGAGCTTGAGGAGGCGTAATAGAACTGCTGGTTTGCCTGATCGGCCTGCTGGTATGCTGGTTGGGCGTAGTAATCAGCAGAGTACTGCTGGTTCGAGGTGTGTGCACTCATGAAGATATGTTGAACAGATTCAGATTCAGACGGCCAATTCGAAGGTCGAAATGTCTCTGGGAATGACGAAGCCAAAGCGAGGCGCAGCAACGATCGACGGTCACGTGGGATCGACCTTTGTGCCCAGGTTTGCGGTTCATTGAAGATGGGAGATTGAAAGTCATAATAATGCTCGGACGATTCAGTAGAAATTGAATTAAATTGAGGGATGATGGAGCAACTTAGAGAGATTCTCACTTGAATTATTCTGGATTTTGCCTTTTCGATCTATCCCTCCAGTTTCAAACAACCCTCAAAACGACTCGATTGTCCGAGAATAGTTAACTATATCGATTGGGCGATAGTGGCTTCAGTTTTATGTCGTTCGGCCTCGCAACGTACAACCCTAGGCCTTTTCGCGGTAAGCAGCTCGCAGGCGGGCCCCAAGGCCGAAGCTCGGACAGAAGGTGCTGTGCTGCTGTTCGCTGGCCAATATTGTCCTAGATTTAGAAAAAGTGTGAAGCTCATTTTTCGTCCAACTTACCGGCCCGAATGGCAATGGCTCTGTTTGAACTGCTTTGTTTTGAGTCAAGAATTCTTGATTCTGTCTTTGGCTAGTTGGATTTCTTTGTCTCCAATCTCGCAGAGCCTCTGTGGTTGCCTCGTCCAGTTGTATTGGTGGGATCTCTTGAACTTTCATTGAAGCAATGACGGTTCCAGCTAGGTTAATTTTCGCTCCATGGAATTGGGAGATTCCGCCCGGAACCCCGACCCGGTTCTCGGAATCCTTTTCGATCGTGTGAACTTCCCGGTCCTGAGATTGCAACAACCTAGCATGTTGTTGTTGTTGATGTGCAGTGGAAGGTCGGATGCCAACTGATATTCTTCCTGGAGTTTCAGGTAGTTGAGCTGTTGAAGATCGATTGCGAAGAGGAAGAGTAGGTGCACGGAAAGCGTGACTTTGTCGGGGCTGGACTTCAAAGCCATCGGCTGAAGCGCTTTCTCCGAAATCCTCACTCATCAGTTCAGACGTTTTTATCTACCGTAATGGAAAGGATGAGTTTGAATTTACAAGCAAAGTGTTATCCCCACCGCAGAAAGATTCTCTTTCATCATTTCCAAGCTGGATGCCACCCGATTAGATCTATTCGCTTTATTCAAACAGACGTTACCGTTCGAGGAAGTATGTAAACCGCCCTTTCAAGTTGTGTGAATCTCTTTCGCTTGAGCTCTCAAAGTCTGGATTGTAGGCCAATGAATGTACTAGAGCCCCGATTTCATCGGTCAACTCCTGGAACTCGGAGACCTTGGACAATACATCTGCTCGGACTGCGTCCAGTTCCTGGGTTATCGGAAACGAGCACGTCAATATATGCTCGACAAGTTGCGTCAACAAATTACCCTCCAAGCACGGTCCCGAGAATGGCTGTCTCTTTCCGCTGAACCAGACCTATTCAGATCGCGCTCCGTTGTGAACGTCGTTTGAAACTCTACGTGGTGCGGCTGCGGCTGAGAGTGTTGTTGTTGCCGACTGGGATTTGCAGGAGTGGAAAAAACATTAGATCCGCTCATAACCGGCGACATATCTTCATCTTCTTGATTCTGGTTAACCTCATACGCAAGCTCCAGCATGCGATCGCTCTCTATTCGGAAGATATTCAGTGAATTTTCCCTTCACGTCAATCAACCTGCCTTTGAGCTTCTCCACCAACATTTTCAGGACACGTTGATTCGCCTGGTTCTTCTTGGCTAATTCCCGCTCTGACTCGTCCAACAGTGCATTTGTGGTCTTCAGCTTTGCACACTTTGAAGTCAGCGCCTCATTTTCGGCTATCAATTCGATAGTTTTGGCGGACATCTTTTTAAGCTGGGTTGTAATCGCCATGTTTTCTCGGATGGCCCGCTTTGTTGTCTGAACAATAACGTATGTGAGATGCAGTGAGCCAGTACAATCCTGCGATGGTTGCATACCTCTGCCATTTGCTGATCTGCCACTCGTCGGAAGTTTGCAACCGCTTCGTTGATCTTTTGGAGCATCTCCTTCTTCATTTGATTCTTTTGAACAAACAGAGAAATAAGTACCAGCAGTACCAATTACTGAGGAAAACTACCTTATCTTGAAGAATCTTTCTCTCCATGCCGTGGACGGTGTCCTTGTACTCCTTTTCTTTCTGTTCCAGCAAAGCCTTGAGATTCTTGAGCTGCTGCTCTAAGTCACCCTTAACGTTTCCGTAAGAGTTAGAATCGCTGAGATCAACCGTAATCTTGTTCACACCTTCCTCCCTTTGAAGTCATTCAATTGGTCGAGCTCCGTTCGATATTTGGCGCATGTCACCTGAAGAACTTCAACCTCAGCCTTGCCTTCTACCCTCGTTGCCTCAACTTCAAGCCGTTGAAACCAAAAAGAATGAAGTTAAGAAACAACATCATCAACTCGCAAATCCATATGTCGAGAGCTTTTTGTGATGGATATGACTTCTGGCTTCTAACGCCCTCTTTTCCTCCTCGAGCTGCCTGATTCGTTGTTCCAATGAGCTGACGTCCTTTTCATACTCCCCAACTTTAATATTCAAGAACTCGAGGATATCTTGCTGCAAACATGACACAGCACAGCTTATCGTTAGACAAAATCATGAGAGTTTCGGTTTACTGGGAACCTTGTCATTCGTGAACTTGGCCTGGCTTCGACCCAATGCTTCGTTCTCCACTAACAACTCATCACACTTCTTTTTGCTTCACGAGTGACAGTAACGTTTAGCAACGTGGGCGAAACAAGCAAGATTGCAACTCAACTATCTCGCCATCGTCTCGGTGAGATTCTGTATCTTTGCTTCGTACACCTGGAGCATGACTTCGTCTTGGGCATGCTTTTCAGATGCTCGATCGGCTGCTGCTGTGAAATTACACAATAGCAAAGCAATATTTCGGTTAAGGATAGGTTGTGAAGATGGTCAAATAAGTGTGGTATTCATGCAGGATATCGATCACCCCCGGCTTCTTTGGCTCCCCCGGACTTTTTACGCCCTTTCTTGTCGGCCATGGATTGTGGATGCTGTTGATCCTTTCGATGGTTGAGGTGCCGTAGTGGTCGAATTCCCAAACTCCCGGATCAAAACAAATGCCAATCACACTTGATTCAAAGTGATTAAATGCGCTATTGCACAGAACATGTGAAGATCCATGTTGGCGAAAATGGCAAGAATTTCTTACGCTGAAAACAAACAGAGGCACAAACAGCGCGTACGAACAAATGGGCAACTTGTTTCTTGTCTCTCATCCCCACGGTTGGAGTTGTGCGATTGAGCTGCGACTGTAAGGCTGGAAGTACACCTACCAGCTTGGTGCGCTTCAGAAACAGTGAAGACGTGTAGTGCAGCCAATTTTGTTGACTGTTCTCACGAACCAGTGGGCAGTCCTCTTCTGATCTGTTGGAAAGGGCTCAAGATCATTCACTGAGCTTGGTACCAAGTTTTGTCAATATATTGAACATAATTGTACGATGTATCGCTTTTCCACGATGTTTGGTTTTCTACAGTGCCGCAAACGCATCCCTGGACGGTTGGCGCTCGTGGATCTCGCTGATCTCTTCCTGTCCTGGCTTAGTAACAGATTTTCTGGGGATTGCAGGGAGAGGTCGTGTTGGCCGTCCCGACAAATGTTTTGGAGGTGGTGATTTTGGTGGTGTTGGTTCGTGCAGTGAACGTGGACTAGGTTCTCTACGCTGGACTATTGCAGTTGACGCCCTCGGCGAATCTTGTGGAGAAGTTGAAGCTGAATGCTGCTTGAGCTCTTGATTGCCCTGCTGTGCGTCCGAGAGAAGTCCTGCTGATTCCGACTCTCCATTTTGCATCTTTGTACTCGAATGCGCTTGCTGTCTGAAAAGGTACAGCGGAATGTGATCCGATGGACTCTCTACCTCCTCTGGATGAACTTCGTAGAGAGCCGCAAGGCTATACGCCGTTCGTCCGTGAGTCGTGACTCTGATCGTTGACTGTGTTGATCTAGCGCTCGCCCTGATACTTCCGGATGTATATTTTGATATACTGCTCGAGCGCGACGATCCGGCGTGCCCGTCTTTGAAGAGGTCAAGCATGCTCGTCCGGTTGGATGCGTTTGCGCTGACTGCATTCATCACCTCTGCGATCGCGCTCGCATCGTATCCAAGCGACATTAGGTGGTCCTGGTATATGGTGATCACTCGAAATAGCCGCATATACATTTTCTGCAGGTCTTCTTGCTCCGAACTGAAAGTGTTTCAGAACACTTATTGGGGCGGACCACTTGGATTAATTTACCTCTCAACGAGCTGTTCTTCGTCGACAGCATGAAGCAGAACAAGATGCTGCTCTTGTAAATGCCGCAAGGCATCCAGCACTTCTTCAGCAGGTTGGCTGGATAGATGGGTTGCTTCATAACCATCGATCACATCAGACACCTGTTCAAGCCGCTGCTCAAACATTTCCCTGGAAAAAACGAGCGTCGTAATCATTGGCCGCGGCGCACTCGATGGATGTCAGTACCTTCGCTGCTCATCGGACAAGAATCCAATCCCAACAATTTGCCCGTTCCCAATCTTTTGGAAGTGCTTCCATTTCGATCGCATCCACTTACTCACATCGTGCTTCCGTTTCTGTGCGTATCACGAAAAAACTTTATCGATCAATCTTTGATGTTGAACTGCAAGCCTTACCATGCTGTACATTCTTGCCTTTTGAACGAGCTCAAATGTATGTGACCGCATGATGTGCACATCTGTTTCTGTGATCAATGGCGGGACGACTCTTGGTGGGCACAACAAGCATTCGTCAAGCTCTAAAGGAACGTTATATGTTCTGCTTGAGCTTTCTCCTCCTAGACGGTGTTGTTTAAGCACACAGATTGTGATTATAAAGCATTTATTAGTACCTTTAAGATCTTCTGTGTTTGGTGGGAGCACATAGAAAGTTTGCTGGACTCTGAACGATCCATCTTTTAGGAACGGCGTGGAATCCTTTGTAATCTTCAGCTTGCTTCGATTCAGCTTCGCCTTGATCGACTCGTCGAAGAATAGAACGTCGTAGTCCGACTCCGGTCTCTCAATTCGGTCGAGTGTGAACTGTGCAAACGCCTGAGTCTCAACCAAATGGGTTATAAATGCCTGCAAATCCAGAAATAAATAAGTATCAATCAAAAAAAGTTGATTGCATTCTAGCTCACCACACCCTCCTTGTCAAGCGATGCAAGGTACTCGTGTCTTTTAAACCAGTCATCTTGCACGAGATCCGACACGTTCGGCCCACCACCAGAGTTTTTGAGCACATCAGGCCTCAATCCACCTCTGTTCTCCAGCTCACGCAGCTGTTGAATCGCATCCGGAATCACCAGGTATTGTCGATAGTTCTTCAAAAGGGATGTGAACACTTTCAAGAAAGCGCGGCGAATCTTCGACTCGTCAAATGAACCAGGACAGGGCCGAGCATCGAGGAGTGGAATACAGCTACCGTGAATAACCATGTGACAAGCTCGACCAAAAGATAAATACAACCCGACATTCCTGATGTAATAGGTACTTACTTGAACAGCGCCAGTGTCTTTCCTGATCACTGTGATCTTCTTGACACAGGGAACATGTGCTCCCGACTCGACACCCCTCGCACTCTCTCGAACCAAGCGGAGCCAATGGTGTCCCAGCCGTTGAGGGCGACAATGCCCACGAAGATCCCTGCTGCGTCGTCGTCGGTTGTCCCTCACCAGCACTCCCATGTCCTAACCCTGCAACACCGTCAATATCCACTTCTCGTGTCCCAATAATAGTTCCTCCAACGCATTCGTGGAGGATATGCCCTTCACGACTATACACGTTGGGAGCGCCGAATTCCATCGAGCCCGTATTCTCGGCATTGGCTGATGTCGTGCCTGCGCCTATTTCACCCTCTGTTTCACTGCTTGTTGACCATGAACCTGCCGTCGACTGTTGTTTCCACAACGTGTTTTGTGGTTGAATCGAAACTAGTGGGCCTCGCTGGAACGATATCTTCATAGAGGCTCTATTACTTTTGCGGTGCTCTTCTGGGATGGTTGGGGAAGTTGGGAGTTGTGAGGAGCGTTGGCGTTGTCTCGTGGACGGAGTGAAAGTATTTTCCTTTGGACTGCGATTGAGAGCAGCAGGTGATGTCAGATTGGTGAATATAGAAGCGAAGCTAGACGCGGACGGCGAGTTTTGTAGAGAGGTTGATCCAGTCGCATTTGTGGAAACAGATAGAGTTGTCGATTCGTTCTTGCGTAAACAATAGAATGACAAATGAGATCCTCTTATGAGTTTTCATGAAATTGTTTGTCGCCTACCGCGCTGGACCGTGAAAACATCTTCTTGAATTGGACCGAGAACGGTGAGGACCCAACCGATCCAGCTTCAGAGCGATCTCCCATAATCGTCGATTCCTGAAACCTATTCAATTCGTAGTTCAAATGGTTACATATCCGTGCTCACCTCCAACTCGCTCTCAGCTTTCCCAGGGCTGTTTATAAGATCGTTTTCTCCATCCCATCCATCAGCTCTCGGCCGTCGAGCTCGCAGCTGCTGCTGACCAATCCATTTGCTCACCGAAAATGGTGAGTGGGACGATGAAAGCAAGCCCCCACCGATCGCATGTTCCTCTTCCTCGTTCACAACAACGCCCCCTGGTCCAGACGAGGTCGTACTCGACGCCAGAGACTGGATCGATACGAAAAGCCCACCTCCTCCTTCCTCAATATTTACCTTCCCAGTTCCGAGTCTTAGGAATCCAGCTGGGCCTGCGTTATCAGATCCCCACCCTTGTTTCACCTTGTTCAATGAGTCTCCAAAGCTTTTCGCTTTTCTCGGCGATTTTTCTGCTCCATGGGAATGCACAGTAACAGAAGATGTCGCTGTTGATGGAGCAAGAACTCTCTTCCCTCCGGGGAGTGCAAAGATGGTGGATATCGGTGGTCCCCGCATCTTATATCGCACCACGGGACCGCCATTGTGGTTGATAGTCGATCCTGGTGCGATTATCGCGGAAACAATTTGGGTTAACGAAGCGCACTGGGCATATTTGGCGATACGAGTGACCAGTTTTCGTCGATCTCTCGCTGGAAGCATTGGGACTGGGCCGACTTCGTCCAAATCGAGTGTATCCGAGTCCAAATCCACAACACATGACTAGAAACTGGAGCTTGAGCGCATTGTAATACAATCCATGCGCGGGACTTACATCTACCGGCTTCCACTCGTTAGCACGTTCTGCCGTGAAGTAATCCCGACGTACACCAACGATATACGGCATCGGAGCCTGTAGATAAGTCAAGAGTTTGGCCGGGAGCACAGGGATCAGAATGTGCTGCCACGAGAGTGGGTACATGAGTAGACACAGCGATTCGGCCGCCAAATTCAGCAGTGCCGTATGCGACGACAAAAAAATGATCTTTCGCTCCGTCAAGGCAAGTTCAAAGATCGTCACAATATGTGACGGCGAAAGGCACCGAAAGAATGGGTACAGAGAGAACTAAAAGCCAAGATCAACTGCCATGCCCAGCCTTGATTTTGTTGGGGACACTCACATTTTGCAAAAGCGAGCTGGTGTTCAATGGTGGTCTCGAACAAAATAACCTCGCCGTTCCAACTGTGATACACAGCTCCAGTTTTCCGGGCGGCGGCACCGGCACTTCCTTCACCAAATTAACGACCCATCTCTCCATTGGTATTCCCCATCCAGCCTCACTTCCCGCACAGCCCTTTTCCCCTCTCAGCGTGCGAATAAGCGCACACAGCCAGTCCCGCAGGAGATCATACCACGGCCACCGACTGAGCACACCTATAACCCTCGGAACATACACGTTGTCCACAGATGCGAGGACCGTGTCGCGCATGGGGTGGAGGAGATCGGTGTACAGCGCTACTTTCTCCTCTGCATCCGCGACAGTGTCCGACGCGGGGCTGGTTGCTGATCTAGTGGTTTGCGGTGGAGATCGAGGGTTATGACGAACGTGAAGAATGGTTTCCTGGATCTGGGCGAGCTGGGATTGGAGGTGTTCGATGTACTCAAGATCCGCTTGGACCTTTGAAGGCAATCAATAATCAAATACGAAAAAACGCAAAGCGCAGCTGAAATCAGAAATATACCAGAGCTTTGGTGCGCCATTCTTGAAACATTTCCTTCATCTCCAAAGCCTGCGCTGGAGATAGCCGGTCGTGCATCACCACGCACATGCCATACGCTCGATTCCCGTTTTCTTCCGTTACGATCTACAAATCAAGGATGATCAAACACAATTTTTCACAGTGCTGTAACTTCAGAACGTACGAATGAGTGATAAGTCTCTGCGGGAGGCCCAGCAGGCGAATGTGCCAGTTTCAAATCATCCGGAAACAGAAACTGTCCAAAACGAAAGAATTAAGCTCATTTTGACTTCAACCCGGAAAGTTCAAAATCACCATTGACAAGTACGTCGGAAATGCAGTGTCTGCGTAATCTGTGTTTGGGTACCGACAAAGGATCGAAGCCTCGTATCTGTCCTCAAGCGGGTGAGGGAGTCCAAAGTGACCTCCTAAACGCATGATCCCGTTATCATCGAACCGGGGGTCGGGTCGAGCATCCACCGGTAAGCCTTCATGCTCATGCGGCGTCACGCATGCATTGTCCTCCCGTTGGGCCGCCTGCGCCTGCGCTGTGGTGTCCCCGTCCTGTGAGGATGTTGCGATTCGCCGGGATGCGAATGTGGATAACGGCGGTACGCCGGCTTGGTAAAAGAAATCCACGAATCGATGCTGTGGTGTCAGCGCTGCTTCGGGTTGTGGTGGGGGATACATGTGCTGTGTGATCGATCTAGTTCGAGGGGACTGTCTCTTAGCTCACTCTAAGTAAAGTGTGCCGTGATCCGAGGTGAAGAAGCCCACTGTGAACCTGCGAATACTTTATCAGCCTGCCTGCCTGAACAACCAGTTATCGGCAAAGAAAAGTGCAGCAAAGTTTCGGGTACCCGATGCAAATATGTGTTGCTTGATCCGCTCAAAACCACTACTGGGCTTACATATGTTACGCCTTCGCGTTACTTTTGCGTTTTACAGCACTTTCAGCTTCACGGCAAACCAAAAGAAAACACACATAAAAAAAAATCCTGGCAAAAAAGGGACTATCGAAAGCAAGGCAAGATATGTCCCATGTCTATATGTAAGGAAAAAAGGTGGTAAAAGAACAGTTCAGGCAACGTTTCCTTGGCGCTGTTTCAACTCCGGGCTCAACACACACACTCTCTCCCTCCCCATCGCTTCATTCCCATTTTCGTCTTCTTCCCCAGTTGTCGTCATATGTCCACTCCTATATCCACATACAATATTATAGTTCTCGCGTGCCCTCCCCAAAAAAATAAATAAAAAAAACCATGGAATAACCTCTCTACCACCTCCCAGCGCCGCTCTGTCTCTCCACTTCGCCAATCAGATCTCTGATTTTTGCGTCTCGCTCCGCAACTATCCGCTCCAGGGCCGCGCACCGTTCTCTCAGAGCAGCGACAACCGCATCATTCCCGCCTGACTCCTTTGCAATTGTCGGGGTTGTCGGCGACACAACCGTGATGCGCGTTCCTGCAGGTAACGGTGCAGCTTGAAGGACACCCCGCTGCTGCATTGCTGCACCACCAGGTCCGCCAGAGTTCGGACTCCCATGGTTTCCTGATGCTTCCTTTTCGGATTCACCCGAGAAGCTCGGATTCGTAAACAGCGGAGACCTTGGGAACGGCGGTCCCTGGCCGTTCCGAACCGACCGGAACCTATCGCGCTCGTTTCCGAATGACGCGGCTCGGGGTCGAGTCGCGGACGACCCATTGGCACCGGGCACCTGGAGCCTCAGTTGAGGTTGCTGCTGCTGCGGGTCGCCACCTTCCGGTTTCCTCGACGGCGGACTCGTTGGGATTATGGCGTCGCTGTGGTACCGAGGAACTGAGATGGTTGATGAGCGTAGTCGAGGAAGCAAGGGGGGTCCACTGCTCTCGGTGGTCGTTGCAACACCGTTAGGCGACGTGGCTGCTGGCGCGTTGTTGAATGGAGCGTGTTCTGAGGACATGGAGACGGAGCGGAGACGCGGGATGGGGTTGCGAAGAGCCGATTCTGCGGATTCGTGGTACCTGCTGCTGTTAGCAGATGAATTGGAGGCTGGAAGGGGAAGGTTTGGGGCTGGCCAGCCATGATTAGGCGTGTTTGGCGCCGATGAAGGTGGTCCACTCAATGCGCCGGCAAATCGGGGGTCCATGCTTTGGATACCAGAACTGCGTTGAGGGCCGAAGTCGGAGTTTGACCCATCGGCTCCATGGTGGCGGGTAGCCGTGCGAGATGATGGCTCAGTGACTTCAAGCGTAAAGTGAGGATCATTGCGCCGAGACAGTGAATCGGTTCTCCCACGTCCTTGCTGCTGTTGCTCACTACGGCCTAAATCGTGTTGGTCCAAATCACCTCTGTTCCTCTGCCGCACATCGCCATCTTGGACGTAGTCAGAGGGGGTTTCTATTTTTTGCAGGCGTTTTGGATTGTACATGGTCTCTGTGGGAGAATCGGAAGACTTTCGTTTGTTTTGGTTGCCAAAGCTTTCTTCTTGGCCTGGCTGCTGACCTTGGTCATCTGGAGATATAGGGTCAGCCGAGTAGTCAGTGCCGTCACTGAGACCCATGTCATAATTAAAGAATGAGTCGATATGGTTGTCTGAAAAACAAAAAATGAGTTTAATCGGTTAGGACTACAGTGACAAACACACCTTGGAGCCACTTCTTCATTCTGAAAGAGATGCTAGTTGCTTTACTCGGGTCAAAGCCCAGCTGCCTTGCAACAGTCGACCATGCCCGAATCTGTTGAAGAATGAAGTGAGCCGAAGAAACGGTTTGCGGGTTTTGGGGGAGTGATAGCACACAAACCTGGTTGACGCCTCCAGCGTTCCTGACAAATTGGTAGAGCACAAAAACATCGAAAGTCTGGTTGTGAACTTTGAATGGATGTGCGAACTTTTCAACGTGCGAAGACAGTTTAATCTGGCAGTTCGAGTAGTGATGGAATTGGGACAGGTAGTCAGCGTATCGAAGCTGAAGCGCAGAGGTGTTTGCGGCACCAGCATTGTTTGGCGTGTAGTAAAACGGCTGGGCGGTAGCGGGAGTAGTTGGCAGCGAATGAGAGGTGGGAGACAAGGAGGATGCATTTTGCAAGTTGTTGCTCTGCTGGTGCGACCTGAGCATTGCGGAGTGGTCCACGATGTTGTGCTGCTGAGGTGCGAGCAAGTCTCTGTCGTGCGGAGCGTCCATCATGTTCGCCAAGGGTTCTTTCTGGACGGCGCCTCCGTTCCCTGACTGAGAACCAGATTATCACACCTGGTGGCTGTACACATAAATAATCAATAATCACTAAATAACAAATAATAATAAAATATATCATTTATTTTATGAGTGCACTGCCACACTCCACGGATGAGATGATGCGCACCGCCTGTGCACCAATCGAAACGCGCGACGGAGCGTCAGCTTGAGATAAAGAATTGCTGGGTGGATGGGTGGCATTTTACATAGACTCGCTGTGCCGCTAGTACTAGTGTCAAGAAGAGTTTTTGGATTGGTGGGGAACAAGTGGCCTTCCCCTCAAATACATTTTACAACGTGAATGCTATGCATAAACACAAGCTTGGAGCGAGAACGACGTCGATATTCTCGAGCGGTGGAAAACCAGTGGCCTGGATCTGTCACTCCGTTGCTGTGTCAAGTAGGGAACGTCGAGGTGTTGGAGTGGAAAGCAAGCAGACTCTCATTTTATTACACGGAATATGCTTGGGTATTGCGTACATAGCTGGGCAGGAAATGGTCTTGGACTGGTGGAAACAATGTGGCCTCGAACTAAAGTACTCGCACACTGCGATCGCCAACGCAAGTACATATGGGCACACACACTTGTTGGATTTGTGAAAGTCAAGTGGGCTGGAGTCGAGCCGGGGAGGGGTCATCTGCACGTGCTGGAGTTGTGGAGAAACAGCGGCCTGGGGTTGAAGTACTCCGGATTGGTTATGGATTTGCCAAGCCGACATGGAAATGTTGCGATTTTGGACTGGCTGTTTAGTGTGCTTAAGTGGTCTTGCAACGAAATGGATTTGGCTGGTAAACACGTACATTGAAATTTTCTTCGATGCTGGAAACTAGTGATGTGGTATGAACCAAGAAGTTCAGAATTTGTGGAGAACAAGTGGACAGTGGACTGGCGTGCCTAACAGTTTGAATGTTTATTTAATTTTTCAAATTAACAACTTGCGAAGGCATCCACTCTCAACAGCGTGTCCAATGCTATCTATGCGCTATCGTAGGCATCAAACGTAGTCAGTGCTATCGCAAATGCTTCAAGAGGTGTCAAGGGGAACCGTGCGTCCAGTGTAAAGTAGTCCGTTCCGCACCGACCGAACTGCATCACAATATACCCATCTAGAAACAACATCAGTTATTTCGGCTCCTCCACAACAACCATAAACCATGATTTTTACCTTCACCCTCAGCAATCAGTTGGAAGTTCTTGATGCTGGGCTGGGTAACTCTGCCCCCAAAGTTCAAACAGTGGCTCTGGGTAGCTTCATTCCACCTCGGAGACTTGTTCCGCAAAAACAAGAGCCTTTGGCCATTGTTCGATTTGACATCCGCCATGATTCCTCCGGTCGGTGTCCCGGCATCGTTCACCGATGATGCAGATGATTTGCGGGAGCTGCTTCCGAGTGGAGTCGACGGAGTCTGTGGGGATGTCGTGGAAGCTTCGTCGTCTCCAAAATTGGCGTTCTCGTCCGGCTGGTTCAACGATGGGATGGCTACCGACATCTCGCGAGGCAAGACTGTTTTAGACTAGGAATTAAACAAGTCAGTTTAGAGCAGGCAACGACCATGGGATGATCTGCGTAGTACGTAGGAGATGCAAGCTGCCTCGCGTAATCCTTTATCCAGTCGATTCTTCACATATGACCGGGCGTCATACAAAATGAAGTTGGTGCGTTGATAGTTTGCCCTTTGTAGAGCAAGGTTTAGTCCACCAATCTCTCACCAGCACTCTCACCTGCCCTCCTTACTTTAGCTTTGCAACATAATTCTTAGAATCCTTGGTGAGATCATCCTGGCTCGTTGATATGACAAAGTGAACGCTCTTTGACTTTTTCCGTTTGCGAGCTGCGAGAAGGAATTTGTCATCGGTTTCGTTGAACAGCGTGAAAATTGGGTGGGCTTTGTCGTACAACGTCTTCTTGCGATACAACCGACAGCGGATAATTCCATCCAGGAGAAGCCGTCTTCAAATGCCGAATGTTAAAACTATTTTTCTCCTGACGAATAAAGTATGAAATCAAACCTAAATAAGGGAGGATTTTCGATTGCCCTGGGTTTGGCTGGAACTAGAATCCCGCCTGGCGCAGTCACCATTGCAACTTGGGCACCGCTTTCTGCTTTCGCAGCAGCCTGTTGAGCTACCTCAACAACGTCCTTGTTCCTCTCTTCGCTCCCAATGTGTTTCTCACTATCTTTCTCGACAACACGGACATCCTCCTCACCATCGACATGATTTAACTCCCCCTCGTCCATGTGATGAATCTGTATCTCCCCCGGATCGGACTTTTCAGAGACTCGGGGGCTTGTAAACGACTCTGACGATCCCATTTCTTCATGATGTTCCTCATCATCTTCAGTCGGATCATACGGTTTCGCGAGCTCCGTGTAATCTACAGGCGGAGCAGGCTCGTCATCGATTTCTTCCTCCACCAGATCAGTTGCGGGTGGTTCAGGAGTTGCCTGAACCACGATCTGAGTTACTCTCGGTGGTTGAGATGCGCTTGAGCTCGCTGGAGCGGTAGATGAAAGTGGATTTGGAGGGTTGGAAGATGGGCTCTTGGTCGGTGTGGAGGCGCGTGCGATGCTCTCGATCTGCCGTTTCCGATCCATGATGCTGGTGATGGGATCGCTCGGTGGACTTCTTTGCGGGGCTACAGGCACTACTGTCGATTTAAAAATGTTGGATAGCGTGGAGAAGTCTTGGAGTGGAGAGTTGGTACTGATGGAGGCTTGCACAGATGCGCCTGGTTGATCAGTTAGGTTTTTCAGCTTTAATGAAATAATACGGTTTCGAAATGCACCCACCAAACGCACCAGCGCTGGAAGGGCGTGAGACGGGAGTGAATTGTCCAACAGTAGAAATCGGCCCGCTGGCAACGGTTGTGCGTTTCAGTCGAAAGTTATCCGGGAGAGTGTAGTAGTTTGGCTTTGGAGGATCATTGGTGGTCGCAGCAGACGAGGAGGAGGCCACGGAGGATCTTTCTTCGTTCGATTTCAGTCTGTCTTTTGATGCAGTGCGATTTCGCCTGGTCTCCTTGGACTCCTTGGAGTTCGTATAGTTGTCTGTTCTGCTCTCCTTCTGTTCATCTCGGAGAGTATCGCGCTCAATGTATCTCTCACGGGCATAATCATCTGATTCATGTGTTCCCTCCGTTTGCTTCTTGGATTTCGGGGCAGAAGCATCCTTTCCCGCGCCAAGGTCTTCTTTTCCTCCTTGGTTCTTCAATTTGGCATAAAGCTTGTATCTTCGAGCTGGATAAATAGAAAGTAAAGGTATAGACTTTGAATGGCTGTCCACTCCATTACCAATCTCTCGGTCCTCGGCAATGTCATTCTTATCTGGCTTCCTTCCCTCCCTGTCTACAAACGTGCGCTCCCATTCCTTCAATTCTTTCTTGATCGCCTTGAGCTGAGCCTGGACGTCCCCATCCGCAAATACTTCAACTCCAGCTGGCATATCTGATCCAGTCGTGATTCGCGTCGAACGTCCAACGCGACACCTTAGTCACGTGTAATCAGATCTTCAAAGTTTCAAGCCGTTGGTGGGGCCTAGGCACGCTGCCAAACTTGCCGCTTCGCTTCCGGCACACGGAAAAGCTCCTGATTCATCTGCTCCTGGTTCAAAAAAGCGCGCATGAGATGATTACCATTGCCCTCCCTACCGCTCCGCCTGAAGGCGTCGGGACGATTTTAGGGGAGATGAGGCGGAAGATCAGAGACTGTCTTCGAGGACGCGACAAGGGCTTGGGAGTTCTAAGAGATCGATGGGCCATTATGGGCCAGTGTCGCTGGCTGGCAACATCGGGACGGAGTACAGATGGAGTATGATAGTTTGGAGGAATCGGACGCGCACTACAGCGGGTCGGAGAACGAAGAACGGGAGATTAATTCATCCCGGTCCGCGAGTATGCCTAAGGAGATTGATCTAGGGCTTGGGGGGGAGCCGGATGAAATGGTGCACTTGTACTCTGACGGGTCTGATGGTTCCTTGGACAGCCGTCAGTGACATAGGCAGTGGTGCAGCAACATTGGGAACAGTGGTGGACACTCAAGGCGGAGAATGTCCTCGGAGTCCCTCCAGTCTCCTGTTTTGCGGAGGCAATTGGTGTGTTGGAAGCTGTACGGCTGCTGCCGGGCATAACACCAACCACAATTTGGCTGGGTAATGCGACAATGGGGATACAAACTAACTAACTTAGGTGGGATGGGAACCTGATTTGGGGGGAACTCCAGAATGAACTGGAATGACGTGGCCATCAGGCAGAGTCGTCTTCAGATGGACCCGTGGACATGACAGGAAGCGGGAAATGAGGCAGCCGATGAATCCGCTGGAGAGGTGCACGTGATCCCTTGCAACCAGGTTGGCGGCCCAGGCGCAAAGTGGCTCCAAGCTTGTATTGGAAACAAAACCACAGCAGACCCGGAAGAGTTTGCGCGCTGCCAGCAAAATGGACGGCCGCAAGGCGTGGTGGGAGCCCCATGTGGTACAGAAGGCTATGGGAGAGGAATCCATCCCATATGTGGATGGGGCTGGGACAGCTTTGGTTTGCCAATCCGGGATCTCCTCACTAGAAGCTGCCGAAAGTTTGGGCAGCACGCGAACCAGGGCAACGCAAATGAAGATACTTCTCGACTGGGGGGGCAACCATGAAACAAGTTACTCTATCTTGGACGTCCAGAGGGTATGAAAAAGATCAATGTTTCCGATGCGGCCTTTAGGATAAAGTTCAAGCGGTCCAAAAAAAGCAGGAGATCAGCACGGTGCTGGTGGTTACTACTTGAAAGCATGGGAAGAATGGTATAAGCAGACACCTGGAGAAGACCCTGACTCGTTCTATTACTACGGGCAAGGACAAAGAGGTGATCCCGCTGCCTCCACAGCACCGGGTGATGCAGCTGCCCCGACTTCAGATGCACGCACATTCTGCCAAATCAACAACCACGCCGGGTGGGCGAGAATGCGGCGCAAGGTGGGGAAGATTATTCGGCTTGGGAGGATACTATCGGAGCTAGAGGTGCGGACGCTGCAGCGAGTACATCACAGCCTAAAGCTGGCGATTTACAGTTGAGAAGACTAAGTTTGCTCGGTCGATTCATTGCTGATTCTCCTCTATTTAAAAGTGAGCACCTAGATCATCCAGATCTCACATACAAAATTTGGTGACAGGTTTGGGTGCAAATTTATGCTCGTGTACCGTCCAGCCTGTGTTGGTCTTTCGTGTTATGGTGGTAGTGGCTGCGAGTGTTGGAGCTGGTCTGTGGGCGGTCACTTATTCTGTGAAGTGCATCTTAACAATAAATATACCTGCCAGCCAGTCTAACCCTTGCTCAAGTCCTTCTCCGGATAAAGCATTGCAAGCACTGCCGAACATGTTAGGAGGGCTTATGAGCATGAGCGGTTTCACTATCACCATATCGTCCAATTCCGATCTCGAATTTTTTCCAAAGCCAATGCTACGGCACATTCTGATGGAAGAAGTGCACCATCGAGATCCATCTTGTTTGCAAAAAACAAAATCGGAACTTTACGTGATTGCAGAGCTTTCACACGACCAAAAGAGCAATCAGCACATTCGTCAACTCAGGTTGTAAGAATTAAGAACCTCGATTTCCGAGTATATTTTCGAGCTCATCTCGTGCAACACACGCCCTTACTCTGTCTGCTGAATCGACGACGAAGATAACGGCGTCTGTGTCATGAAAATAGTTTTGCCAGAGGTCCCGGTATTTTCCTTGGCCAGACATATCGAATACAGTAAAGCGTACTTTCGACCTGAATGAAAAAGTCTCAACATTGAAGCCTACTGTCGGAACTATTTCGTTTGGCTGAATCTGTCAGTGTCAGATCCTATGTTAATATCAGCAGCGTCCAGCTTAATTCTTCAACCTTCTCAGCTTTGAAGTGATTCAATATTGTTGACTTTCCAGAGTTGTCGAGACCGACACAAAGAACATTCGCTCGTTTTCTCAGCAAACCAAGGGATGTGAGCACGTTTGTCCAGAACGCGGTCATCCCTTAAAAAAGTAACGCGTAAACCACACATGGCATTTCCCAAACAGGCTACATTGCTTAAGTAAATTTTCCCCGTCCCGTCGAACCAGAAACACACTCGAAGTGAACGTGGGGCATTTGGGCCCATAAAATATACCCCGCTTGCTTAAGACGGTGCAGTGCAATCGCCTGCACCACTTTCCTACTTCAACTCTGCTTCCCGTTCATCCGCATTCTTATCGGCTTTCCTTCCAAAGCACAGTGTTGTTTAACACGTGAGTTTGCTTGCTGTCTGCGTATCCCAAGGCACTCTTCGCTTTATCCGTACGTCGTAGACCATGGATACAGGGCTGATCAAAACAGTCAACAAACTTCAAGACGCTTTTGCCGCAGTCGGCGTAGCGAACCCAATCGACCTTCCACAGGTAAATTACCCCTTGCTGGTGATCTTGTGGAGCTCATATCAACAGGAAGCACAATGTCGGGACTTTACTAATTGGACACTCTTCATTAGATTGCTGTTATTGGCAGTCAGAGCAGTGGAAAGAGTTCGGTATTGGAGAACGTCGTTGGACGAGACTTCCTTCCTCGTGGTATGAGAGTAATTACTGCATGAGTTGCGCTTTGGTTGCTCAATTATCCTGCTTCAGGTAGCGGTATCGTTACTAGAAGACCTCTGGTTCTCCAGCTCATTAACCGGCCGAATGCGAAAGGAGAGGTTGGTGGGGTTGCAGCGGGGACTCCATTGGACGCATCTGGGAAGCCTACCACAAACGGAGTGACTTCGCCATCTTCACCTCGTCCAAGTGCTGCTCCTGGAGAACCCGAGGAGTGGGGAGAGTTCTTGCACATCCCCGGCAAAAAGTTCACAGACTTCAACGAAATTCGGGAAGAAATCGTTCGTGACACCGAAGCGAAGAGCGGGAAAAGCGGTATCTCGGCACATCCCATCAACCTCAGGATCTACTCGCCCAATGTCCTTACTCTCACATTGGTCGACTTGCCTGGACTGACGAAGGTGCCCGTGGGCGATCAGCCAAAGGACATTGAAAAGCAGATCAGGGACATGATCTTGAAATACGTCTCCAAGAATAATGCTATCATTCTTGCGGTTACGCCAGCAAACACCGACCTTGCCAACTCGGACGGTTTGAAACTGGCGCGCGAGGTGGACCCCGATGGTGTACGCACAATTGGTGTTCTGACGAAAGTGGATTTGATGGACCCTGGAACTGACGTTGTTGAAGCTCTTGCTGGCCGTGTCATCCCACTTCGTTTGGGTAACGACTCTTCGTGGGAGATCCCAAAGTTCAGGATTAACACTAATTTTCAGGCTACGTACCTGTTGTCAATCGTGGTCAACGCGACATTGATAACCGAAAGCCCATCGATGCTGCCCTTGAAGCAGAAAGACAGTTCTTCGAGAACCACCCAGCGTACAAGTCCAAAGCTCAATACTGCGGTACGCCATACCTTGCCCGTAGACTGAACATGGTATGAGGTGGAAACTCCTCAATGATATCAGTTTAACTGATTTAATTCCGTGCTTAGATTTTGATGCACCACATCAAGAACACGCTTCCTGAAATTAAGGCCAAAATTTCCGCGAGCCTTAGCAAATACCAAACGGAGCTAGCGCAACTTGGTGACCCGCTCGGCGATGACAGCGCTAACCACGTAAGTGATAAAATTGAATGTGAATTGAAAATATGGAACTAAAATTATTCCAGTCGAACGTCATTCTCAACGTGATTACAGAATTCACGAACGAATACCGAACAATCATCGACGGTACTTCAAACGAAATTTCCAGCGACGAGTTGAGCGGTGGTGCTCGAATTAGCTTTGTTTTCCACGAAATCTTCGGACAAGCTGTCAGGAGCATGGATCCTTTCGACCAGATCAAAGATGTCGACATCCGGACCATTCTTTACAACTCTTCTGGTTCGATGCCCGCTCTGTTTGTTGGAACAGCGGCATTTGAGGTTCTGGTAAAGCAACAAATCAAGCGTTTGGAAGAGCCTAGCTTGAAGTGCGTGTCACTCGTCTACGATGAGTTGGTCAGGATTCTCAACAAGTTGCTTCAGAAAGGCGTAAGTTTGACTGTGTGCTCTTACCTATTTAGCTTACGGTTACCCATAGGTTTTCCGACGCTTTCCTCACCTTAGAGAGAAGTTCTATGGAGTTGTGATCAACTTCTTCAAGAAGGCCATTCTCCCAACCAACAAGCTTGTCCAGGATTTGATCTCGTGGGGTCCCATAACATATCTCTCACTCTAATGGAGGCTGATTGTTCTGGCATTTTAGAGCTGAATCGTGCTACATCAACACTGGTCACCCAGACTTCCTAACAGGTCACAAGGTAAATTTGTTCTTGTTTGTAGTATCTCGTTGACCCCTCAAATTTTGAAGGCAATGGCTCTCGTAACGGATAAGCTGAACATGTCGAAGCAACCTCAGCCGCCTCTGGGCGCTGACCCGAAAGCCCCACGAAGCTCCAACGCCCCTATCCCTGGCGGTGTAGGAAGCGTTGCGCCGAACCCCCTTTTCTCTGAAGGTGACCAAAGTGGTAACTTCTTTGGAAGCTTTTTCAGCAACAAAAAGAAGAAGCCTGGTGTTCTTGAAAACGTATGTGTTCGTGACTGGTGTCACTTCAGATTAAGCTGATTTCTCTGTTTCAGCCCCCTGCGGTGTTGAGGGCTTCCGGCAACTTGTCTGAGAGGGAGTACATGGAAACTGAAGTTATCAGTGAGTTCTACTTCGGTTGCACAATTTATCTCCGTACTTATTTGGTATTGATGCTTGCAGAATTGTTGTTGATGTCCTACTTCAACATTGTGAAGAGGACCGCTGCGGACTTGGTTCCGAAAGCCATTATGCTGAACCTGGTACAATTCAGTAAGGAGGAGCTGCAGCGTGAGCTTTTGGCCGAGCTCTACAAGAAGGAGACATTCGATGATGCGCTCAGGGAGTCTGATTTCACTCTTCAGAGGAGGAAAGAGTGCAAGAAGATGATCCAGGCTTTGCAGACTGCGGATGAGATTATTACCTCAACAGTGAACTAAAGGAGTGCATTTCATGAGTTTTCTGTTTTAAGGGTAGTTTAAGTTTTAGTCCATATTTTACGGCTAATGTTCTGTGTTTTTGTGGGGACGGATTGGATTCATTTGGCACTTTTTTGTTTGTTCGATCCTAATAAAGTCAGGTGTTCGGCGCTAAGAAAAAATAACTGCTGTTTAGTATGGTGCAATCGATGAGTGACCAAACCGCTGTTTCGATCATACGAGCTGCCATCGGTTAGTTGTGTTCACATACTGTTGAAACGCACGCATAACAACGCAGGAAAGAACATGCTGCTAGCGACAATCCGATATTCCAGTCCTACTGCTAAGAGTTTGAAAATGATCTGGATCTGGCAACGCGCTGGCTGGATCAAGTATTTAAGGCCTTCAGGCAGTATGTTGAAGACATGAATCGTTCGCCAAAGCTTCCATCCGCGTTCTTCAAGAAAACAAAGCTCATGCTCGTATAAGGAATGACGAATCGATAGCCTATCCGACGCAGACCGTTTACGCACTCGAGCAGAAGTTGGAGAGCGTAATAGGATAAATCATGTATAAAGGCTTACCGGAATCAATTATGGAAGATGATTCGGAAGAGAACATTGTTTCTCCATGGAACAATACTTGCGCATAGATGTCAGGACTATGAAGGTGTGTTCTCTACCCAAAATCTCTGAAGTCCCTGCTATAAAACGTCCGAATATTTGAGATTATAGACGCGTTTCCTGGTCTATAGTTATGAGACTGAAATCAGTAACTCATTTCATGAGCAACTACACTTATGACACTGTAAGGATCAGCGGGTTTTAGGGTCTTTTGGGTCGGGTCCGGGTCCATTGACCAAATGTACCCGACCTGAGTGCCGGGTTTTCATGGAAAATTTTCGGGTCGGATCCGGGCCGGGTATCGGGTCCAGTAGGAAAACCCTTCTCGGGTCAGAAATCAGACCCGAGTAAAACCCGATGTGATAGGGAAGCTAAAACGAAGCTATTGTTCTTTCTGTCCACGCGGACACTTTCCAAGAAGACGCAATATAAGTTTTGTATGTATCAAACAATTTGCATCACAACAGACATCGAGGCATGTATTTTCTGTCCACCCGGACACTTTCTCAACTCATTGACGGTACCTCAGTGATCTCTATCAAGTACAACTAACCTCTCTATCAATGTTACTAGCAATAAGATTCTGTCCACCCAGACACTTTCTTAACTCATTGACGGTACTTGAGTGTTCTCTATCAAGTACAACTAACATCTCTATCAATGTTACTAGCAATAAGATTCTGTCCACCCGGACACTTTCTCAACTCATTGACGGTACTTCAGTAATCTCTATCAGGTACAGCTAACCTCTCTACAAATACTACTAGCAATGGGAATCTGTCCACCCGGACATTTCTCAACTCATTGACAGTACTTCAGTGATCTCTACCCAATACAACTAACCTCTCTATCAATGTTACTAGCAATAAGATTCTGTCCACCCGGACACTTTCTCAACATTGACGTACTTCAGTTATCTCTACCCAATACAACTAACCTCTCTATCAATGTTACTAGCAATAAGATTCTGTCCACCCGGACACTTTCTTAACTCATTGACGGTACTTGAGTGATCTCTATCAAGTACAACTAACATCTCTATCAATGTTACTAGCAATAAAATTATGTCCACCCGGACACTTTCTCAACTCATTGACGGTACTTCAGTGATCTCTATCAAGTACAGCTAACCTCTCTATCAATGTTACTAGCAATAAGATTCTGTCCACCCGGACACTTTCTTAACTCATTGACGGTACTTGAGTGATCTCTATCAAGTACAAACTAACATCTCTATCAATGTTACTAGCAATAAGATTCTGTCCACCCGGACATTTCTCAACTCATTGACAGTACTTCAGTGATCTCTACCCAATACAACTAACCTCTCTATCAATGTTACTAGCAATAAGATTCTGTCCACCCGGACACTTTCTCAACATTGACGTACTTCAGTTATCTCTACCCAATACAACTAACCTCTCTATCAATGTTACTAGCAATACGATTCTGTCCACCTGGACACTTTCCAAGAAGTCACAACGAAAGTTCTGTAACAAACAATTTCTACCACGACAGACCTCGAGAGCTGTGCTTTCTGTGCACCTGGACACTTAGAGTCGGTAACGTTCCAGCCACACCACAGCAAAAATGGACGCCGCCTTTGTTAAACCAAAGCGTAAGGCAGCGTCTGATGCAAGCCAAAGACTGGTGGACAGTCATCCTGTTGATGCATGCACATATATGGAACTAGCTACTCCAGTCTTCATCCACTAGCGACACTGAGGGGAAATAGCCTTACCAGAGACGTCTGGGACAAGTTCACGCGTAATCATACATTACATGAAAGAACTGGCATTTCCAACTATTGGTCATGAAGACATCCTCCTTTACTCATTGGAATCTAGTAGAGTTCTGCGAGTGATCACGCGTTTGAGAAAGAATGTGATGAAAATCAGTTTGCTGCTCACAGTTATATCATACTCGAGTACATCTCGTATGATATTAATGCAAGGTACTACATGTTGAACAAAGCTGTGGTCTGGATCCTCAGATTGTGTGTGTTGTTAATTCACGGGTTAATGTTACTAAGAGATGAATAAAGAAGATTGCGAGTCACAAGTGCTAGCGCAAGAGAATGCTCCTTGTGTGTATCACCACAGGCTCCTTAAATAAGTGTACTGTCGTTTTGGCTTTTCCTTCCGGAAGATCTGGATCGCAGAGATAAGGTTTGACTCTTCTTCTCACAGGCGTAGCGAAGCATATTCATGCTAAGCTGTGCGTGAGATCTGGTTCTCCTCAACAGGATTGTTCTCACACGTGATTCCCACGAACACGCTAATCATATGTAAACCTTTGCTGTGATCTGATCCGGGCTTCACTTCTACAAGTGGATGATAGAAGAGTAATGACAGTTTACTATACCTATGGCTGCAATAAGTATAACCCATGAAGAAATAACCGGAGGTATCCAAACTCGTAATAGATCATCATCTATATGCTTTAGTTCAATAGTTAGAAATGTTGCTCAGTGAAGAGTGACGTTTCTGTATATCGGGCGTTTGTGTTTTTGTACTATCAATGACTGGATTGGCCAAGTCCATCAATCGAAATACTTAACACACCCCCTCAGTCATTAGATAGGTACAACCGAGAGTATCACTCAACCGATCATAACTTTCTGTAAATGCTGAAGTTGATATTCTATTGAAATAAAGGTGAGTTGTATGGACATCGCCAGCCAGTCGTTCAAGATAGTATATTAAGTGAAGACTGACTGACTAGCCCCAACGAGCCCCTCTGTTTAAGGTATAATTTACTTCCAAGAGGTTTAGTTAAGATGTCCGCGATCATATCAGAAGTATCCATATGGTGTGACTCCTGATGTTTCTGTTCAACTTGGAGATTCACAAATCTCTCGCGAACGTCCATGTGTTTGGTCCGTTTGTTGTTGAACAGATTGTTTGCGATAGACTCGGTGGATTGATTGTCTTGCCATAAACGGAGCGGATTGAACGACGTAATTCCAATACCCGTCATAAGATTTTTCATCCACTTCATCTCACGCGATAGTTCGTTCAGCGCATACAGTTCGGCTTCCGACGACGAGGCTGCAATAGTCTGTTGTCGAATCGACTGCCAACTGATTGCCGCATTAGCGAACATTACCACGTAACCGGTTCGTGAGTATCTATCTGCATCGCCCGCCCAGTCTGCATCGGCATAACCTTGTGGGTTGTTAGCCGAATCAAACATGTAGAGACCGTCGGGTCTTAGCATCGGAGACGTGATACCAGTCCGTGTATAGTGTAAACCGTAATCCCAAGTACCGAGTAAATATCGTTGTAATCGATAGAGAGCCTTTGATTCTGACTGTCGAGGATCAATCTGATGTTGTGCCAAAATATTGACTGCGTATGAAATATCCGGTCGTGTCTTAGTCGCCACGTACGATATCTTCATTAACATGTTGAACAAAGCTGTGGTCTGGATCCTCAGGTTGTGTGTGTTGCTAATTCACGGGTTAATGTTTCTAAGAGATGAATAAAGAAGATTGCGAGTCACAAGTACTAGCGCAAGAGAATGCTCCTTGTGTGTATCGCCACAGGCTCCTTAAATAAGTGTACTGTCGTTTTGGCTTTTCCTTCCGGAAGATCTGGATTGAAGCGATAAGGTTTGACTCTTCTTCTCACAGGCGTAGCGAAGCATAATCATGCTAAGCTGTGCGTGAGATCTAGCTCTCCTCAACAGGATTGTTCTCACACATGATTCCCACGAACGCGTTAATCATATGTAAACCTTTGCTGTGATCTGATCCGGGCTTCACTTCTACAAGTGGATGATAGAAAAGTAATGACAGTTTACTATACCTATGGCTGCAATAAATATAACCCATGAAGAAATAACCGGAGGTATCCAAACTCGTAATAGATCATCATCTATATGCTTTAGTTCAATAGTTAGAAATGTTGCTCAGTGAAGAGTGACATTTCTGTATATCGGGCGTTTGTGTTTTTGTACTATCAATGACTGGATTGGCCAAGTCCATCAATCGAAATACTTAACATAACATTGATCAAAATTGTGTTGCCTCGGCATCGGACAGTGTTGGTGTGGTCTCATCAAAGATATATGATTTTGACATCGTTGTTTTGGTCGGTTTGATGTAGGTACCCCATAAGTTCGCTTCTTCGAGAATCTTCTTTACGTACAATGAATTGCTAAGGAAATATCCTTCCGTTGTCTGCAATAACTCCATTTTCAGAATCCATTTCGCTTTCGAAGTACTGCCTACTGTGAACGAAGTTTCCAAATCGGTCTGAAACCGATGATATGCGTTTGGATCTGTGGAAAAATGTAGTATATCATCGACATGAACGGTAGTGTGTTCGCGGGTATTATTTGTTGGATTGTATCGCCAGAAATGACAGATGTCTGCAATATTCCTCACGAAACCAACACTGAGATATTGTTTCCAAAGAGTTTTGTACCATTCTCGAGCTGCCTGGTGTAGACCGTACAGACTTTTGATAAGTCTGCAGACGATGGGTCGATTCCGGAAATCTACTCGTCCGAAACCATGAGGGAGTTCGACGTAGTTCTCTTCTTCCAGTATCGCATTGAGATATGCACCCTTGATATCAAACTGGAATATGATCATGCCGACTAATGCTGCTAATGCAATCAGAAAACCGATCGTGGACGTTTTCGTAACTGGAGAATAGGTTTCATCGAAATCCAATCCTTCAATCTGTGAAAATCCTCGTACGACCCAACGTGCTTTGAATCGAGTAATATTGCCATGTTCGTCAAGCTTATATGTGAAAACCCATTTGCCCGATAATAAATTCCGTCCATCAGGTAAAAACGTTTCGGCCCAAGTATTGTTGCCGACTAGTTGTGTGACTTCCTCCTTCATCGCCGCTAACCAGAATGGAGCCTCATCGGATCGTGATAAAGCCTCACGAAGAGTCTTTGGTGCAGTCCGTATATTTCCATTCGCAATTGGTTGTGTTGGATATGAGGAATCGGCCATCAGGGTCCAATCGATATTAGGAACGGACCGGGTAAACAAGGAATTTTGTTTCCTTTTGGCGTTCGACAAATTTGCACTTGCTTGACGTTTTCGTTTTCTTGCTGCATACGCTTCGTCGACATCTTCTCCAATGAATTGAAGATCACTTTCGAGTTGTGCATCATATTCCTCTACAGGAGATACGGAAGACAAATTCGGAGATTCTTCAGTAATGGATTGTGGAGTCGATAAATCAGCATTTGGATCATAATCAGCATCGTCTGGGTCATCATCGTCTAGTCCATGTAAATGTTCAACAACATGCATGTCACCGGCTTCTTCTAAGCGGTAATATATGGGGTCGTCGTTCATATCCTCATCGATTTCTTCGTCTGCAACGGTAGAAATCGGGAAATTGTCTGAGACAAACTCAACAGTCGTCTCTTGCACCCCCTGATCCCCGGTTGGTATTTGATCAACATCGAAATATGTCCCGGCCTTCAGTGGATATTGTACCGTAAGATCGTCGAGTAATTGTCGGGTAGGATTATAACCAACAAAAACTCCCTCGTGGAACGTAACATGGAAGTATTCGCCTATTGTGTTTGTCCGAAAATTGAGTGCTATGACGATCTTCAGGTCTTCACCCTTGTATCCGAGAAACAGGCCTAGTTCAGACTTGTCTCGGGTTTTGCGTGCCAACCTTTGTTCGTGTGAGATCCACAAACTAACGAGTGTTCCAAAGGCGTGGATAGTTGCCAGATCTATCCGCTTGTCAAGGTAAGCACAGTACGGAATCGCATTCACAGCTGAATGGAAAGTAGCGTTCTTGACGACCGCAGCATATAGGATGGAGAGTTGCACGAATTGAAGTGTTCGTGGTAGTCCAGCTTGTAGCAGCATCGCGTCCGACATATACTTGATCGATTGCATATTCCGCTCTGATAGACCATCGAGTTCCTTTACTGACGGAGGAGCTGGGTGGACGTGGATGCGAGGAATCTTGGTATTGCACCATTGGATCAACCATTTCGTAATCAATTCTCCTGAATCGGAACGTAGTTCAGCAACGTGTAATGGGCGATTGCGATTTTCCACATCAGCGATATGTCGAATCATACTATCCACCGCATCACTCTTTCGATTCAGGAAGTAGATTGTGATGAAACGAGGTTGTTCGTCGACAATGATCTGCCAATATCTCTTCTTCTGTCCGTCGTAGATTAAACGTACGACATTGGAAAACAGACGGAAAAGTTTCCTCGGAGCTCGACTTATTGTAGAATAAATCGGCTTCTGCTTCAGCTTCGTGCGACTACAGATCAAACAATTCTGCATAATTGATTTGTTGACAAGATTGAATGCATCCGGTTCAACCTTGGGCATTTTGATGTTGAGCTTCTCTGCCGTTCGAAAGATCGTCCGTAAGTGGATGTGACCAAACTGCTGGTGTAACTTTGCAAGTTCGTGTACTGTCACTGGCGATAAGTTGGTGCTCACTCCAACTGTATCTTGAGATGCTCGTTGACATTCATCATCGTTCGTTTGACGAATGCTGTTGTCTGACATTACTATTGGTCATGAAGACATCCTCCTTTACTCATTGGAATCTAGTAGAGTTCTGAGAGTGATCACGCGTTTGAGAAAGAATGTGATGCTAATCAGTTTGCTGCTGACAGTTATATCATACTCGAGTACATCTCGTATGATATTAATGCAAGGTACTACATATTCATTTCTCATAGAGAACATGTCATTGTAGACAAGATTATAGCTAATCTTCATGTTCTGCTCACAATGGTTATTGTGAACGATCACTGGGATCTATATCTCTCTATTCGAGAGAATAATGTTTATATCAGATATTTCCATATATCTATAGCCACAGGTTAATTATAAAAGCCGAAACGACAGTATATTTGAATTGTTTGCACAATTCAAAGAGCCTGTGGCGATATGAGATTTCGGGTGGCTGTGGCGCAAGAGTGTGATTGGAGAAACACGAAACTCTGCACATACACAGATCAACCTGAGGACTATCTCTAGCGCAAGTCCCAGATCAGCAGCACTAAAACTGATCAAATCACATCGCCCTCAAACCAAACTTAGACAATGTCCAACAGTCCAAGCGACCTGGCAATACTTCCATGGTGGTTTTTCAGATGCCGGAGGAAGTTTTTTGTTGATCCCGTCTTATTGACCTTCTGGCTCCACTTGCATTTCGCAACCAAACATGTTCTCAGACCATTATCAACCTTATAGTAATCCTTCGCTATGCCGCCTCGACTACCTCCACAGTCCGACATGCTATCAACATCTGCGTCTGATGAAAGCATTGATGGTTGAACTGATCCAGCTGCTGGCTCCTGTGGCACTGAAGAGTCAGCAAAACTAACGTCGGCAGGAAGCTCTGGTGCACGCTGAGAAGCCAGGCCCAACTCGCTGGAGTCATTGGAAGAAGATGTGGAGCTTGGCTCTTGAGCGCTGTTGTTGCCACCGTGTCCTGATACACGTCTGCATTTGTCCTGCATGCTGTTCCCCTCGCTGGACGCCTCTGAAATTTGGGGGGCTGGCAGACTTCGCTTCCGTGTGTCAAGCGGATGTGTTGAAGTTTGGTTTGAGGGCGATGTGATTTGATCAGTTTTAGTGCTGCTGATCAGGGACTTGCCATATAAGCTTTTGACAAGATAACAAACTAATGGATTGCCAGATTCGTCAGTCTCTGTAAATCCATTGGGCATTTCAACATAAACATCTTCCTCAAGTGATGCATTGAGATATGCTCCTGTAATGTCAAATTGATAAATGTGTAATTTGACAATTGCAGCAAGAGCAACTAGTAATCAAATTGTAGTGGTTTTCGCCACAGGAGAATAGGTTTTGTCGAAATCCATTCCCTGTATCTGGGAGAACCCTCTAACTACCCATCGTGCCTTGAATCGGATGATGTTGCCATCTTCATCAAGTTTGTATGAATAGACCCATTTGCCAGTGAGAAGGTTGTTCCCATTTGGCAAGATGCGTTTGTTCCATGTTCCCAAATTGATAAGTTGTTGATTTTCTTCACACATGGCTGCAAGCCAGTATGGCCATTCATCAGGTCGCGACATAGCTTCCTGGACTGTTTTGGGAATACTTCTCAAGTGTCCTTGAGGTATAGGAATGTCGGGTGTACTCGATTTTGCTTTCTCATTTACATTGACATTGGGGATATTACGTCTCAACAAAGGATGTCTTCGCTGGGGATGAAATCTGTTTGTTGGAGTAACCATAGGTTGTTTGCCTTTAAGTTTGCGACGTTTGGCTTTGTGTGCAACAAATCCATAATCGTTGTCATCATCTTCACCAATCCATTGTAAATCTTCCAAATCACTTTGGGAACCATCTTCATTTTGTTCTTGTACGTGTGGTACAGAAAGTGGTACATAAGTGTCATTGTTCATGTTTAACGAATGGTTATAGTCGTTGGTGGTATCGTGCTCGTCATCAACATTTGAATCATGTTGGGACATAGGAGTAACATGCATTTGTGAGATATCCATTCGATGATAAAATCGTTGGTTGGGATCCAACTCCTCATCAGATGAGGTGTTAGCGCTATCATCAGAATCTGAGTCTGTAGTATTGTCATTATCGCTATTCATATCAGGTAAACTTGAAATATCAAAATGTTGACCCTGAGGAATAGGATAGTGTTTGGTGAGGTCATATAAAGTTTGTGATGTTGGGTTTAAGCCAACAAATACTGTTAAGTATTTCGATTGATGGACTTGGCCAATCCAGTCATTGATAGTACAAAAACACAAACGCCCGATATACAGAAATGTCACTCTTCACTGAGCAACATTTCTAACTATTGAACTAAAGCATATAGATGATGATCTATTACGAGTTTGGATACCTCCAGTTATTTCTTCATGGGTTATATTTATTGCGGCCATAGGTATAGTAAACTGTCATTACTTTTCTATCATCCACTTGTAGAAGTGAAGCCCGGATCAGATCACAGCAAAGGTTTACATATGATTAACGCGTTCGTGGGAATCATGTGTGAGAACAATCCTGTTGAGGAGAGCTAGATCTCACGCACAGCTTAGCATGATTATGCTTCGCTACGCCTGTGAGAAGAAGAGTCAAACCTTATCGCTTCGATCCAGATCTTCCGGAAGGAAAAGCCAAAACGACAGTACACTTATTTAAGGAGCCTGTGGCGATACACACAAGGAGCATTCTCTTGCGCTAGCACTTGTGACTCGCAATCTTCTTTATTCATCTCTTAGTAACATTAACCTGTGAATTAACAACACACACAACCTGAGGATCCAGACCACAGCTTTGTTCAACACAATAGTTACGAATCGTTGCTTAACACATTTCTTTGGACAACAACGACAAGATGGGTTCAGGATCGAATGACGCCACATCTTCGCGGCCGAAGCCATTCACCGGTAAAACGCTGCAGGATTTCGATCTGTACATGGAACAAGTGCAGACTTACGCAAACTTACGTGGCGGCGCTGGCACTATGCTTCTCCAAGAACCAATGGCTCTTCCTGATAGTCCGAATTACGAGGCGGAAGGAAATCGCCCACAGCGTCCGATAGTCATCGCCGGAGCTGCTGGCGGAGCTGCTAACGAAGCACGAGCACAATGGGAAGCAGAACTACGTGAACATTTGGCGATTGTCACACACAACAGTCACTTACGTACGCAATATCGTGCTGAGATGCAAGATTACCGTGCACAACAAGCGGACAATAACGTCGCAGTTGGAATTCTATGCGAATGTTTCCCAAAACGCGACATGAATCGAGTCAGAGCTTATGCGTCAGCAAAAGGCAAAGTCGATGGACTTTGCCGAATTTTCAGTGCTGGCGGTCAAGCTCCGATCGAATCGTCTATGTGGGAGCAACGGCTGGTAGATCTGAAATGTACGAACGGTCAGTCGGCAGAAAGCGTTCAGCAGTTTGTGACCGACCTCACTGAGTTATTCGAACTCAAACTGAACTCTTTACCGGACGAACTCGTAATCAAGGATCTACTAAACCGGTTAGTCGCAAAAATCACGATGCAGACAATTGAACTACGGACCCTCGTACCTTTTCTCGGAAAAATGATCACTTCTGCGTATGCCGAATGGGAACCGGCGTTAATACAAGATCCAATTGATGCTGCAAACCTGAATGCTCCGCGACCATTCCACCAAAAGCCAACGCATTACTTCGAAACAGTGTCAAATATCTTGACCGACCTCAACCAATTGGTCCAACTCAGCGTCACCATGGATGCCGGTGGGCCGAATGGGACAAAGAAGGCCATGAAGGCAAAGGCGAAGAAAGCGAAGGCGAAAGCGAAAGCCAAGGTTGCGAAGTCGGAGGATATTTGTACCTTGCATCCGAACTCATCTCACACCAATGCTCAATGCCGTAAGCAGGGTGCCTCGGGTGGCTCAGGCAGTAGCGGTGGGAGTAGCAGTTCCACTCGGACCAGGCAGTCGCAGGACTCCAGGTCGTCCACATCTTCTTCTGCAAAGAAGACAGATCTCACATGCAATTTCTGTGGCAAACGAGGGCACAAGCAGTCGGCGTGTAAACGCTATCTCACTGCAAAGAGTCTTTGTTTAGACACGGATTTTCGTGCATTCATTGCCAGCCGTGGCGATGCAGGTGATGATTCGTCGGAGGACGAATCTACCGCCAAACCGGTGTTGACCAAGAAGGTAATCTTTGACCTTACCCAACCTACTTCTGTTGATAAAGATGCTGACACATACATCGGAAATATGTTTTCGATAGTGAACGCACACTCGGCACAGAAGGTTGTCCGTGTACATGTTCAAGCAAAGGATCGTGTGGGTTTGCTTGATACAGGCGCAACTGTTTGGATGACACCTAATCGTCATGCCTTTAGTTCGCTGACGTATACAAATGACGAGGACGTGGTGGAACTAGCGGATAGTCATACAATTCCAGTTTGTGGTTTTGGAGATGTATCTGTAGTTTTACCCAATGGGCGAATTAAGATAATACACAACGCACTTTATGTTCCTGATCTCGAAGACACACTTGCATCAGTGTGTAGTATCATTGGAGACTCCGGGGACATTGTGAGTTTCACCAAAGACAAGGTTATCCTCACGCATGGTGATACGGATGAACACGTTATTATTGGGCGACGGGAAAGAGATTTGCACTATCTCTATGCTGATGTTAGTACCGTCGGAACTCACCAACCGCGGCATGTGATTGCTCAACGAGCTAAAGCAGTAGCGGTATCCGCAGAAGGTCTCGATCAGTCGATGGACTTTACGTCCGGTGTACGATCTTCTCACGCGATGGGTCTCGATGTAATGTCAGACAACAGCATTCGTCAAACGAACGATGATGAATGTCAACGAGCATCTCAAGATACAGTTGGAGTGAGCACCAACTTATCGCCAGTGACAGTACACGAACTTGCAAAGTTACACCAGCAGTTTGGTCACATCCACTTACGGACGATCTTTCGAACGGCAGAGAAGCTCAACATCAAAATGCCCAAGGTTGAACCGGATGCATTCAATCTTGTCAACAAATCAATTATGCAGAATTGTTTGATCTGTAGTCGCACGAAGCTGAAGCAGAAGCCGATTTATTCTACAATAAGTCGAGCTCCGAGGAAACTTTTCCGTCTGTTTTCCAATGTCGTACGTTTAATCTACGACGGACAGAAGAAGAGATATTGGCAGATCATTGTCGACGAACAACCTCGTTTCATCACAATCTACTTCCTGAATCGAAAGAGTGATGCGGTGGATAGTATGATTCGACATATCGCTGATGTGGAAAATCGCAATCGCCCATTACACGTTGCTGAACTACGTTCCGATTCAGGAGAATTGATTACGAAATGGTTGATCCAATGGTGCAATACCAAGATTCCTCGCATCCACGTCCACCCAGCTCCTCCGTCAGTAAAGGAACTCGATGGTCTATCAGAGCGGAATATGCAATCGATCAAGTATATGTCGGACGCGATGCTGCTACAAGCTGGACTACCACGAACACTTCAATTCGTGCAACTCTCCATCCTATATGCTGCGGTCGTCAAGAACGCTACTTTCCATTCAGCTGTGAATGCGATTCCGTACTGTGCTTACCTTGACAAGCGGATAGATCTGGCAACTATCCACGCCTTTGGAACACTCGTTAGTTTGTGGATCTCACACGAACAAAGGTTGGCACGCAAAACCCGAGACAAGTCTGAACTAGGCCTGTTTCTCGGATACAAGGGTGAAGACCTGAAGATCGTCATAGCACTCAATTTTCGGACAAACACAATAGGCGAATACTTCCATGTTACGTTCCACGAGGGAGTTTTTGTTGGTTATAATCCTACCCGACAATTACTCGACGATCTTACGGTACAATATCCACTGAAGGCCGGGACATATTTCGATGTTGATCAAATACCAACCGGGGATCAGGGGGTGCAAGAGACGACTGTTGAGTTTGTCTCAGACAATTTCCCGATTTCTACCGTTGCAGACGAAGAAATCGATGAGGATATGAACGACGACCCCATATATTACCGCTTAGAAGAAGCCGGTGACATGCATGTTGTTGAACATTTACATGGACTAGACGTGTTGAACAAAGCTGTGGTCTGGATCCTCAGGTTGTGTGTGTTGCTAATTCACGGGTTAATGTTTCTAAGAGATGAATAAAGAAGATTGCGAGTCACAAGTACTAGCGCAAGAGAATGCTGCTTGTGTGTATCGCCACAGGCTCCTTAAATAAGTGTACTGTCGTTTTGGCTTTTCCTTCCGGAAGATCTGGATCGAAGCGATAAGGTTTGACTCTTCTTCTCACAGGCATAGCGAAGCATAATCATGCTAAGCTGTGCGTGAGATCTAGCTCTCCTCAACAGGATTGTTCTCACACATGATTCCCACGAACGCGTTAATCATATGTAAACCTTTGCCGTGATCTGATCCGGGCTTCACTTCTACAAGTGGATGATAGAAAAGTAATGACAGTTTACTATACCTATGGCCGCAATAAATATAACCCATGAAGAAATAACTGGAGGTATCCAAACTCGTAATAGATCATCATCTATATGCTTTAGTTCAATAGTTAGAAATGTTGCTCAGTGAAGAGTGACATTTCTGTATATCGGGCGTTTGTGTTTTTGTACTATCAATGACTGGATTGGCCAAGTCCATCAATCGAAATACTTAACACACCCCCTCAGTCATTAGATAGGTACAACCGAGAGTATCACTCAACTGATCATAACTTTCTGTAAATGCTGAAGTTGATATTCTATTGAAATAAAGGTGAGTTGTATGGACATCGCCAGCCGGTCGTTCAAGATAGTATATTAAGTGAAGACTGACTGACTAGCCCCAACGAGCCCCTGTGTTTAAGGTATAATTTACTTCCAAGAGGTTTAGTTAAGATGTCCGCGATCATATCAGAAGTATCCATATGGTGTAACTCCTGATGTTTCTGTTCAACTTGGAGATTCACAAATCTCTCGCGAACGTCCATGTGTTTGGTCCGTTTGTTGTTGAACAGATTGTTTGCGATAGACTCGGTGGATTGATTGTCTTGCCATAAACGGAGCGGATTGAACGACGTAATTCCAATACCCGTCATAAGATTTTTCATCCACTTCATCTCACGCGATAGTTCGTTCAGCGCATACAGTTCGGCTTCCGACGACGAGGCTGCAATAGTCTGTTGTCGAATCGACTGCCAACTGATTGCCGCATTAGCGAACATTACCACGTAACCGGTTCGTGAGTATCTATCTGCATCGCCCGCCCAGTCTGCATCGGCATAACCTTGTGGGTTGTTAGCCGAATCAAACATGTAGAGACCGTCGGGTCTTAGCATCGGAGACGTGATACCAGTCCGTGTATAGTGTAAACCGTAATCCCAAGTACCGAGTAAATATCGTTGTAATCGATAGAGAGCCTTTGATTCTGACTGTCGAGGATCAATCTGATGTTGTGCCAAAATATTGACTGCGTATGAAATATCCGGTCGTGTCTTAGTCGCCACGTACGATATCTTCATTAACATTGATCGAAATTGTGTTGCCTCGGCATCAGACAGTGTTGGTGTGGTCTCATCAAAGATATATGATTTTGACATCGGTGTTTTGGTCGGTTTGATGTTGGTACCCCATAAATTCGCTTCTTCGAGAATCTTCTTTACGTACAATGCATTGCTAAGGAAATATCCTTCCGTTGTCTGCAATAACTCCATTTTCAGAATCCATTTCGCCTTCGAAGTACTGCCTACTGTGAACGAAGTTTCCAAATCGGTCTGAAACCGATGATATGCGTTTGGATCTGTGGAAAAATGTAGTATATCATCGACATGAACGGTAGTGTGTTCGCGGGTATTATTTGTTGGATTGTATCGCCAGAAATGACAGATGTCTGCAATATTCCGCACGAAACCAACACTGAGATATTGTTTCCAAAGAGTTTTGTACCATTCTCGAGCTGCCTGGTGTAGACCGTACAGACTTTTGATAAGTCTGCAGACGATGGGTCGATTCTGGAAATCTACTCGTCCGAAACCATGAGGGAGTTCGACGTAGTTCTCTTCTTCCAGTATCGCATTGAGATATGCACCCTTGATATCAAACTGGAATATGATCATGCCGACTAATGCTGCTAATGCAATCAGAAAACCGATCGTGGACGTTTTCGTAACTGGAGAATAGGTTTCATCGAAATCCAATCCTTCAATCTGTGAAAATCCTCGTACGACCCAACGTGCTTTGAATCGAGTAATATTGCCATGTTCGTCAAGCTTATATGTGAAAACCCATTTGCCCGATAATAAATTCCGTCCATCAGGTAAAACGTTTCGGCCCAAGTATTGTTGCCGACTAGTTGTGTGACTTCCTCCTTCATCGCCGCTAACCAGAATGGAGCCTCATCGGATCGTGATAAAGCCTCACGAAGAGTCTTTGGTGCAGTCCGTATATTTCCATTCGCAATTGGTTGTGTTGGATATGAGGAATCGGCCTTCAGGGTCCAATCGATATTAGGAACGGACCGGGTAAACAAGGAATTTTGTTTCCTTTTGGCGTTCGACAAATTTGCACTTGCTTGACGTTTTCGTTTTTTGCTGCATACGCTTCGTCGACATCTTCTCCAATGAATGA